>JAHPZR010031455.1:85000-91792 GCA_019787425.1 Platygyra sinensis
TCCTCCCTCCAGAATAACAGCACTCCAAATTTTAATCCCACCAGGAAAACCAGCTGAGGCTGACGTTTATTTTCTTTTTCTTATACGCTGCATAAAGCGTGAGAGCCAAAAAACCTGGAACCTAAGACATCTTTATAAGCCAAAATCCGGCGACAAAGTGTTAGATCAAGGAAACATGCCGTCAGTTTGTAAATTTTTTTTCTTCCCAGATCAAGCAAACATTTTAAGGAACAGGTTATTCCTCATTACACGCCTGTGTTTAAGGATGGCTGGGTGCCACCAGAGGTGATCGCTGGTAAAGATGTGTCCAATCTAAGTGCAGCCATTGCTGTGAATGCCGCTAATGCTGCAGCTGTGGCCCAATTAACTGATGGACAAAGAAAGGTACAAACAATGATTAAAATGTTACCGAGTTTCTCCTCTGGTTAGCCTAGGAGTAGTCATTCTTTCGCTTGGTCCGTCCTGCATGGCGCGAAAGAAAACGGCGAGTTAAAAACGGCCGCCTTAACTCCTGGGGGCGAGAAGCACGCGTGCGCCATCTCTCGCCCCAAGAATTTCATGCGGCCATTTTTTTCCTTGCGGTTTACTTACGTTCTCGCTCGACAGACTAAGCGAAACATGGACTACTTATAGTTTACCTTCTGGATGGTTAGACTCCTGCTTAGAGGTAGACCTTTTGACTTTTGAGGGTGGTGATTTTTAAAAAAATATCTTGAAAAGCATGCGTGTGCTTAAGATTTTCCTGCACACGACGACAGCCGAAAAAAATATCACGCATTCACACGTCCTCAGAAAAACATGAAAGGGTTACATGAAGAACTCATACCCACATAAGTAATAATAATAACTGTCTTAAAAGAGAAGGTCGATCCAAAAAACGTATATTTTATGTCAGTGCTGACAAAACGACCTTGCACTGAGTTAAGCTACTCACCGATTGAAGTTCAGCCTCTGAAGTGCAGGGTAGTTATGAAATTTCCCTAATCTCGTTCCCAGAGCCCACTCTAGGTTATGACTATTCGATGATTATTATTTTGAGCCAAAACATGCTTCAAACTCCGAAGTGATAGCATTGAAGATAGTGAAGTGGATAATCGCTTGCAAAAAAAAATAGATTTTGCTGACCTTGAGAAGGATGCAAAGTCAGTGACGGTTTTACTCCTTGCCGCCAATTTCATGTCGGACTGAGTGACATTAACACGGCCTGGCTGCCAAATACGGTCCTCCAAAGTCTCTTCTTAACCGTAACAGTTAACCGTAACAGTAAGGCCAGGATCGAAAGTAAAATACAATGAAGGCAAGAATAAGTTAACTAATTACATAGACTGAGTTGACAAAATATAAAGTATGGTACATGTAAACATGTGTATAAAGGTAATCTGACTTGTGAAAAAAGTTAATTATTTACGACAAAATTTTAAACTAATAACTCACTAATAATTTTTGTTCAATTTCGTTTTGAATGAGTGGAGAGAATTAGATTCTTTAATATCATTTTCTAAAGAGTTATAATAAGTTGGTCCTTGGAAACTGACAGAAATTTACGAAGGTTAGTTCTACAAAAAGGAAGGCGAAAGTCGTTCACGTATCTAGTGGCATAGCTATGGACTTAAGTTTACCCAATTCTAGTTATCTAATATCGGAAGGTTTTAGTAGCTCCAATTCTTTGAAAATAGGGTCTGGATGAGAATCGAAAGTTGCCCTCAGTCGAATGATCCACCCCTAAGTGGCTTTTTGGATTCCTTCACGCAATATCCCCCCTACCACCATGAGTCCTAACAGGAAGTATTTGATATCTTTTTGCAATGCCTCTTTAGGGTGAAGATTCTCCTGCAAACCTAGCAAATCCTGCGGTGCTTTCTGCGGCGGCCAAGTTCAGACGACTGGCAAGCGTAAAGAAACCTGATGAAACTCCACCATCAAGGTGAACAAACAACACAACAGCAGCAATTAATTTTTAGTTTCTCTTCACGTTCCCATTACAAGCTAATAAGAAAAGTAATGAGAATTGAAAAGCTGGTCCTGGGACTAGAAGGGGCGGGAAATGATCTCCATTGAAGATGGTGCAACTAGAAAAACGAGTTTAACTCACACATTTCATGTCTGTCGTCAAACTAAATTGAGCTTAATCTTTCTGAACAACCCATGTATTCAACTAGGAGCCTGCAACTCCGATAATAAGCAAATGCAACCGCATTTTTACAGACCAGTCTATTTTTAGATATTTTTCCCGCGAAATAGGCCAGTTCCAGCCTTACATGAGCACGCCTCGGTAAGGATAAAACAATGCTCACGTGAACTTGTCGACATCATTTCGACATGTCGACATTAGTCAGTGCTTGTGATTGCAATCCACCGTAAGGAAAAAGATGGCGACTGGTACATTTACCTATAATGCTTTGCGCACGAAAACTCTAAAAGAGCGTATAAAAACACAAAGAAAAATTGTAAGTCATTCAAACTCGACAAGAGCAATGCTGTTAGTGTAGGAACGACTGCCATTAAACCATATCTTTCATATGCCCGGTGGGCTTAGTTTGGTTCGCAAGGGATTGTGGTAAAATGTACGCTGGATTGGTCACTGAGGTTCCTGGGGGGATCTGAATTCGAGATCAATTCAAACTAAAAATAGATCGGTCTGTGAAAACGCCGTGACAGGAATGTGGGGTAGTTGCAGGCTCCCGGTGATGGGCTCCTGATTCAACTGTTTTTGAGTTTGTCTTCAGTCTGCCCTTTATCACAGAAAATGTCCAATCTTTTACCACCAGAGCCAGGCATCTTAAGGTTCAGATTATTGTTTTTAGCCTTTACTTTGATGATAAACTATTTACCTCAATGGAGTGTTGTAAAACTGAAAGCAAAGTAATCTTTAGATCTGACCAATCACAAAGGGCGCAGATAATCCAATGAACCAATCAAATCTCGAAGTAAATACATGTAGCCGCCCCAAAGCGCGGGAAAACATGTGCGAGCGCGTTCACGATTGGTTTGTAGTTTTACTTCTGATTGAATGAAAAATTGGCACGGGTTTTTTTTTTGAGCCAATCATGTAGCGTATTTATACCACACTGATTGACTTGATTGACCCAAATGAAACCACTCTAATGACAGCTAATGAAGTATTCGTGTTTTTATGGTTGTTTTAGCCCAACGAAGAAGGGTTTGAGAAGAGTTCGTGTTCTGTTTGACTTTCAAGCAAGGAACAGCAAAGAACTGACAGTTCAGAAAGGAGAAGAAGTTGCAGTAAGAAAGCATAGCTGCTTAGTTCATTGCTTTTTCTCTTATTTTCGCTATGTAAATAAACCTTTAAAGATTGGCTAGCATTGGTAGGCACGGTGGCCTCATGATTAGTACGCTCGACTCCGGAGCGAGTGGTCCGGTTCGAGCCCTAGCCGGGGGGAATTCTGTTGTGTTCTTGGACGAGACACTTTACTCTGACGGTGTTTCTCTCCACCCTGGTGTGTGAATGGGTACTGGTGAATTTAATGCTGGGGGTAACCCTGTGATGGACTAGCATCCCATCCAGGGGGGAGTAGAAATACTCCTAGTCGCTTCATGCTACAGAAACCGGGATAAGCTCCGGCCTGGTGGGCCACAATTGGCTCGTATGCAGACTTTACCCTACCTACCCTGCATTGCGAGATAATAAGTGCGGATATTTTACGAGTTGCGTAGTATTTTTCTTAGCCACGCAGGGGCGAGAAAAAATGCGAGTAATGAGTAAAATGTCCGCGCGTATCATCTCGCAAAGCATCGAATAAGAGGTTTATTATTCCGCTTGTTATATTCATTTCTTCTTCAGAGACATTGAGAAAGCGGCTGCTATTTTGAAAATTGTAGGGGAAATATAGTATTTAGACCGAGTGGAATACATTAGGAAGTAATCGCGCGAGTAATTTAAATTATCATTCGACGCATTGTTTTCTTCCTTTCCATTGGCCGAGAGTCCACCACGTGACCTGCAAATAACTGCCTACAAAACTAGTCTGCTCATGCGTAGTACCGTTTAAACGTGTTTTGCTGCAAATAATATTCTGCTCATGCGTAATTGGAACCACGCTCTCGAGAGAAAAATGGCAGATCGCTTCCCTGGGCTGCGAGGAAGTGATTAAAATATGAAAACAAACTTGGTGATCGAATGATAAACCAATTATTGAACTCGGTTGTCGCAAAATATCGTGATTTGTCAGAGGCGAGCAGATCAATTATTTGCCGAAGCCGAAGGCTTCGGCAAATAATTCTGCTCGCCTCTGACAATTCACGATATTTTGCTCAACCTCTTCCAATAATTGTTAAATATCGTACAAGCGCGAAGCACGAGGCCGAAAAACTTTGTTTGGCGAAAGTCTGTAGCGCTTTTCATGAGTTTTGAAAACAGTAGGAAACATTGCGAAGGAAGCCATTAAAGCGCGCGTAATTAACGTTGAAGTCACGTGGGTATCGAATTACAGGTATCCAATTACAAAAAATTCAAATTAGATACCTCTAATTGGACACCCACCTGATCGCAATGGGCCCTTTGCAGTTTACGATCACATGGTACAAAAACCGCCATGCTGGAGAGCAAACCGCCCACTGGGACCTCCAAAACAAAAGAATATTTCACTTTCGACGAAGGGCTAGCGCTCGAAACGTCAGCTTTCGAATCTCTTTACGGTGGCTAATTCACATTATCAACTCAGTTGATAAAACCAAATTATCCTGTAATACTCCCACCGACGCAGCACCATAGTTTCTTTAGAAACTTACCCCCTCTAAAAGAATATTTAGTTAAGTTGCTTTGTTTTGGAGGTCCCAGTGGGCAGTTTGCTCTCCAGCATGGCGGTTTTTGTACCATGTGATCGTAAGCTGCAAAGGGCCCATTTAGCAGTACAATGAAGCTTGCCTGACTTAATATTCTGTTGTGTTAGGTTCTTCTTGACAATCGCCAGTGGTGGTGTGTCAGAAACTCTGAAGGGTCCATAGGTTTTGTGCCAAATACAATCGTGGAAGAAACAGGTACAATCTCCTCTCTTAACTGGCGATAATCTGACTGGTGACTGCAAGTGAATATCTGAAAGAACTTATATTTGAACTGCAGGGAGAGATGCAGACAACAGAACTTTATTCTTTTTTCAATAATTAACATGAATTTTTAAAAAAATATATGATGACATATGAACCCGCAGGTAGCATAGGCTAAACCAGGCAGGTCACATGTACGAGTGATTATCATAGTTATATACGCAGATCGTGTTTCATTGGGAGCAACAGTTCCAAAAGCAACATGGTTGACTTCTGTCGATAGAATAGTCCTTACGCGAGCTACAATCACGTGACATAATCATGCAAATGCTTGTTCAACCGTTTCAACCTGGTTGGATTACGGTTGAAAAGGTTTACCTACCAAAACAACCAAAGACGGTGTTTTCCCAACAGGACCCCAAAAACCCAACCAACCCAACCAGAGACAGTTGATGACATTAGAACGCGAGCACAGCTTGAAGCAGTTGTGAAAGCAAGGCCTGAGAAAAATTCAGGCCTGAACGGGATTCGAACCCATGACCTCTGCGATACAGGTGCAGTTCTCTACCAACTGGGCTATCAAGCCAACTGTTTTTTTCAGGTTTTATTTTCATTCATCTGTGTACATCATATATTCACTTGTATTCCTCACCATCTACGGGTATATTAAGAACTCACAACGTGACTAGCTCTCCGTTGGCTTGATAGCTCTTTGACTTGTAACCGTATGGCGTGCCATGCAGTGTACGCTATGTTATATGTCGATCGGGGATGATGTTGTTCCCAGACGTCCTGTGTTTTTTTTCAAACTCTCAATTATCCCCATTGATTCGATAAATTAATTCTTATTAATTTCGTGGAATGTTTCGTCATTGCAGTGGTTCTTCCCAACCCCCCTACGATAGCTCCTCCGCCTGTTCCAACAACTCAAGTGACGTCATCTCAGACAGTGGTAGGTTGTGTTGAGACAACTCAATTGTCACGCTGACCATAAAGTACTAATAGACTCGCTTCCCCCCTCCCCCGCATCTTCTAGCAGGAAGAATAACTAGTGACTGCAGAAGTTCTGTCAGTGTTCCTAACCCACCGAACAATTTAGCTTCTTTTCCTCAATTCATATGTTAGTTAGTACGGAGGATTAAGGTTGACTCTCACGTTTAGTATGTCGAAGTTTGCGGCAGTATTTTCTTGTTGTCACATTGCTGGTCCTCAAGACTTCATTTTCAACGCTTTCTTGATACTTTTCACAAAGGCGACATCAAAGTCGATAAAGTTGTGTGTATGTGAAATCTTTGATATACTAAAATTCAGCCTGAAACGATGGACCTTGGCACCAGGCCCTGGGGAGCAAACTCCACAAACTCTAGTTATTTCTCGGAGCCTCGTGTTGAGTTCAGTTCTTTTAGGCTGAATTTTAATATATCGAAATTGGTCTACTAAAAAAGCCCACAATGAGACTACGGCCCGAGTTTTCTACGCGCAAATAGTCACAGAGGAAAAGCCGAGTTCG
The DNA here is from genome assembly GCA_019787425.1 of Platygyra sinensis. Lineage (NCBI taxonomy): Eukaryota > Metazoa > Cnidaria > Anthozoa > Scleractinia > Merulinidae > Platygyra > Platygyra sinensis. The sequence continues at coordinate 91,515 of JAHPZR010031455.1, forward strand.
TGCCTCGCACCCAGACTTCTTTCCACGAAGTGGCCGCGCAAGGGAAGGCGCTTGTCTTCTTTCCTCTTCTTATGATCGTTCGCGATTCGCGCTCGTTCCCACTCGCTCAAGTGCAAAGCACCTGAGGAGGCTGGCTGAGTTCACTCTACTAAATGAGGGCGAGTTGACCCGCAATTGAAAGTATATATAAACTACAAACAGAGATTGTTTTGCCATTTTGTAGCCAATGATCACTTGGCTAAATCCGTGTGATGACAGAACCTCGCTGTTTGGTTCAC
>JAHPZR010031456.1:0-20835 GCA_019787425.1 Platygyra sinensis
GAACTCGGCTTTTCCTCTGTGACTATTTGCGCGTAGAAAACTCGGGCCGTAGTCTCATTGTGGGCTTTTTTAGTAGACCAATTTCGATATATTAAAATTCAGCCTAAAAGAACTGAACTCAACACGAGGCTCCGAGAAATAACTAGAGTTTGTGGAGTTTGCTCCCCAGGGCCTGGTGCCAAGGTCCATCGTTTCAGGCTGAATTTTAGTATATCAAAGATTTCACATACACACAACTTTATCGACTTTGATGTCGCCTTTGTGAAAAGTATCAAGAAAGCGTTGAAAATGAAGTCTTGAGGACCAGCAATGTGACAACAAGAAAATACTGCCGCAAACTTCGACATACTAAACGTGAGAGTCAACCTTAATCCTCCGTACTAACTAACATATGAATTGAGGAAAAGAAGCTAAATTGTTCGGTGGGTTAGGAACACTGACAGAACTTCTGCAGTCACTAGTTATTCTTCCTGCTAGAAGATGCGGGGGAGGGGGGAAGCGAGTCTATTAGTACTTTATGGTCAGCGTGACAATTGAGTTGTCTCAACACAACCTACCACTGTCTGAGATGACGTCACTTGAGTTGTTGGAACAGGCGGAGGAGCTATCGTAGGGGGGTTGGGAAGAACCACTGCAATGACGAAACATTCCACGAAATTAATAAGAATTAATTTATCGAATCAATGGGGATAATTGAGAGTTTGAAAAAAAACACAGGACGTCTGGGAACAACATCATCCCCGATCGACATATAACATAGCGTACACTGCATGGCACGCCATACGGTTACAAGTCAAAGAGCTATCAAGCCAACGGAGAGCTAGTCACGTTGTGAGTTCTTAATATACCCGTAGATGGTGAGGAATACAAGTGAATATATGATGTACACAGATGAATGAAAATAAAACCTGAAAAAACAGTTGGCTTGATAGCCCAGTTGGTAGAGAACTGCACCTGTATCGCAGAGGTCATGGGTTCGAATCCCGTTCAGGCCTGAATTTTTCTCAGGCCTTGCTTTCACAACTGCTTCAAGCTGTGCTCGCGTTCTAATGTCATCAACTGTCTCTGGTTGGGTTGGTTGGGTTTTTGGGGTCCTGTTGGGAAAACACCGTCTTTGGTTGTTTTGGTAGGTAAACCTTTTCAACCGTAATCCAACCAGGTTGAAACGGTTGAACAAGCATTTGCATGATTATGTCACGTGATTGTAGCTCGCGTAAGGACTATTCTATCGACAGAAGTCAACCATGTTGCTTTTGGAACTGTTGCTCCCAATGAAACACGATCTGCGTATATAACTATGATAATCACTCGTACATGTGACCTGCCTGGTTTAGCCTATGCTACCTGCGGGTTCATATGTCATCATATATTTTTTTAAAAATTCATGTTAATTATTGAAAAAAGAATAAAGTTCTGTTGTCTGCATCTCTCCCTGCAGTTCAAATATAAGTTCTTTCAGATATTCACTTGCAGTCACCAGTCAGATTATCGCCAGTTAAGAGAGGAGATTGTACCTGTTTCTTCCACGATTGTATTTGGCACAAAACCTATGGACCCTTCAGAGTTTCTGACACACCACCACTGGCGATTGTCAAGAAGAACCTAACACAACAGAATATTAAGTCAGGCAAGCTTCATTGTACTGCTAAATGGGCCCTTTGCAGCTTACGATCACATGGTACAAAAACCGCCATGCTGGAGAGCAAACTGCCCACTGGGACCTCCAAAACAAAGCAACTTAACTAAATATTCTTTTAGAGGGGGTAAGTTTCTAAAGAAACTATGGTGCTGCGTCGGTGGGAGTATTACAGGATAATTTGGTTTTATCAACTGAGTTGATAATGTGAATTAGCCACCGTAAAGAGATTCGAAAGCTGACGTTTCGAGCGCTAGCCCTTCGTCGAAAGTGAAATATTCTTTTGTTTTGGAGGTCCCAGTGGGCGGTTTGCTCTCCAGCATGGCGGTTTTTGTACCATGTGATCGTAAACTGCAAAGGGCCCATTGCGATCAGGTGGGTGTCCAATTAGAGGTATCTAATTTGAATTTTTTGTAATTGGATACCTGTAATTCGATACCCACGTGACTTCAACGTTAATTACGCGCGCTTTAATGGCTTCCTTCGCAATGTTTCCTACTGTTTTCAAAACTCATGAAAAGCGCTACAGACTTTCGCCAAACAAAGTTTTTCGGCCTCGTGCTTCGCGCTTGTACGATATTTAACAATTATTGGAAGAGGTTGAGCAAAATATCGTGAATTGTCAGAGGCGAGCAGAATTATTTGCCGAAGCCTTCGGCTTCGGCAAATAATTGATCTGCTCGCCTCTGACAAATCACGATATTTTGCGACAACCGAGTTCAATAATTGGTTTATCATTCGATCACCAAGTTTGTTTTCATATTTTAATCACTTCCTCGCAGCCCAGGGAAGCGATCTGCCATTTTTCTCTCGAGAGCGTGGTTCCAATTACGCATGAGCAGAATATTATTTGCAGCAAAACACGTTTAAACGGTACTACGCATGAGCAGACTAGTTTTGTAGGCAGTTATTCGCAGGTCACGTGGTGGACTCTCGGCCAATGGAAAGGAAGAAAACAATGCGTCGAATGATAATTTAAATTACTCGCGCGATTACTTCCTAATGTATTCCACTCGGTCTAAATACTATATTTCCCCTACAATTTTCAAAATAGCAGCCGCTTTCTCAATGTCTCTGAAGAAGAAATGAATATAACAAGCGGAATAATAAACCTCTTATTCGATGCTTTGCGAGATGATACGCGCGGACATTTTACTCATTACTCGCATTTTTTCTCGCCCCTGCGTGGCTAAGAAAAATACTACGCAACTCGTAAAATATCCGCACTTATTATCTCGCAATGCAGGGTAGGTAGGGTAAAGTCTGCATACGAGCCAATTGTGGCCCACCAGGCCGGAGCTTATCCCGGTTTCTGTAGCATGAAGCGACTAGGAGTATTTCTACTCCCCCCTGGATGGGATGCTAGTCCATCACAGGGTTACCCCCAGCATTAAATTCACCAGTACCCATTCACACACCAGGGTGGAGAGAAACACCGTCAGAGTAAAGTGTCTCGTCCAAGAACACAACAGAATTCCCCCCGGCTAGGGCTCCAACCGGACCACTCGCTCCGGAGTCGAGCGTACTAATCATGAGGCCACCGTGCCTCCCAATGCTAGCCAATCTTTAAATGTTTTTATTTTACATAGCGAAAATAAGAGAAAAAGCAATAAACTAAGCAGCTATGCTTTCTTACTGCAACTTCTTCTCCTTTCTGAACTGTCAGTTCTTTGCTGTTCCTTGCTTGAAAGTCAAACAGAACACGAACTCTTCTCAAACCCTTCTTCGTTGGGCTAAAACAACCATAAAAACACGAATACTTCATTAGCTGTCATTAGAGTGGTTTCATTTGGGTCAATCAAGTCAATCAGTGTGGTATAAATACGCTACATGATTGGCTCAAAAAAAAAACCCGTGCCAATTTTTCATTCAATCAGAAGTAAAACCAGAACCAATCGTGAACGCGCTCGCACATGTTTTCCCGCGCTTTGGGGCGGCTACATGTATTTACTTCGAGATTTGATTGGTTCATTGGATTATCTGCGCCCTTTGTGATTGGTCAGATCTAAAGATTACTTTGCTTTCAGTTTTACAACACTCCATTGAGGTAAATAGTTTATCATCAAAGTAAAGGCTAAAAACAATAATCTGAACCTTAAGATGCCTGGCTCTGGTGGTAAAAGATTGGACATTTTCTGTGATGAAAGGGAAGACTGAAGACAAACTCAAAAACAGTTGAATCAGGAGCCCATCACCGGGAGCCTGCAACTACCCCACATTCCTGTCACGGCGTTTTCACAGACCGATCTATTTTTAGTTTGAATTGATCTCGAATTCAGATCCCCCCAGGAACCTCAGTGACCAATCCAGCGTACATTTTACCACAATCCCTTGCGAACCAAACTAAGCCCACCGGGCATATGGAAAGATATGGTTTAATGGCAGTCGTTCCTACACTAACAGCATTGCTCTTGTCGAGTTTGAATGACTTACAATTTTTCTTTGTGTTTTTATATGCTCTTTTAGAGTTTTCGTGCGCAAAGCATTATAGGTAAATGTACCAGTCGCCATCTTTTTCCTTACGGTGGATTGCAATCACAAGCACTGACTAATGTCGACATGTCGAAATGATGTCGACAAGTTCACGTGAGCATTGTTTTATCCTTACCGAGGCGTGCTCATGTAAGGCTGGAACTGGCCTATTTCGCGGGAAAAATATCTAAAAATAGACTGGTCTGTAAAAATGCGGTTGCATTTGCTTATTATCGGAGTTGCAGGCTCCTAGTTGAATACATGGGTTGTTCAGAAAGATTAAGCTCAATTTAGTTTGACGACAGACATGAAATGTGTGAGTTAAACTCGTTTTTCTAGTTGCACCATCTTCAATGGAGATCCTTTCCTGCGCCTTCTAGTCCCAGGACCAGCTTTACAATTCTCACTACTTTTCTTATTAGCTTGTTATGGGAACGTGAAGAGAAACTAAAAATTAATTGCTGCTGTTGTGTTGTTTGTTCACCTTGATGGCGGAGTTTCATCAGGTTTCTTTACGCTTGCCAGTCGTCTGAACTTGGCCGCCGCAGAAAGCACCGCAGGATTTGCTAGGTTTGCAGGAGAATCTTCACCCTAAAGAGGCATTGCAAAAAGATATCAAATACTTCCTGATAGGACTTGTCACGCATTGCCTCATGGTGGTAGGGGGGATATTGCGTGAAGGAATCCAAAGAGCCACTTAGGGGTGGATCATTCGACTGAGGGCAACTTTCGATTCTCATTCAGACCCTATTTTCAAAGAATTGGAGCTACTAAAACCTTCCGATATTAGATAACTAGAATTGGGTAAACTTAAGAATAAGTCCATAGCTATGCCACTAGATACGTGAACGACTTTCGCCTTCCTTTTTGTAGAACTAACCTTCGTAAATTTCTGTCAGCTTCCAAGGACCAACTTATTATAACTCTTTAGAAAATGATATTAAAGAATCGAATTCTCTCCACTCATTCAAAACGAAATTGAACAAAAATTATTAGTGAGTTATTAGTTAAAAATTTTGTCGTAAATAATTATCTTTTTTCACAAGTCAGATTACCTTTATACACATGTTTACATGTACCATACTTTATATTTTGTCAACTCAGTCTATGTAATTAGTTAACTTATTCTTGCCTTCATTGTATTTTACTTTCGATCCTGGCCTTACTGTTACGGTTAAGAAGAGACTTTGGAGGACCGTATTTGGCAGCCAGGCCGTGTTAATGTCACTCCGTCCGACATGAAATTGGCGGCAAGGAGAGAAACCTGCAACTGGCTTTGCATCCTTCTCAAAGGTCAGCAAAATCTATTTTTTTTTCCAAGCGATTATCCACTTCACTATCTTCAATTCTATCACTTCGGAGTTTGAAGCATGTTTGGCTCAAAATAATACGCCTCGAAAGCAGTCATAACCTAGAGTGGGTTCTGGGAACGAGATTAGGGAAATTTCATAATACCTGCACTTCAGAGTTGGTGAGTAGCTTAACTCAGTGCAAGGTCATTTTGTCAACACTGACATAAAATATACGTTTTTTGGACTGACCTTCTCTTTTAAAATAGTTATTATTATTAATTATGTTGGTATGAATTCTTCATGTAACTCTTTCATGTTTTTCTGAGGACGTGTGAATGCGTGATATTTTTTTCGGCAGTCGTCGTGTGCAGGAATATCTTAAGCACACGCATGTTTTCAAGATATTTTTTTAAAAATCACCACCCTCAAAAGTCAAAAGGTCTACCTCTAAGCAGGAGTCTAACCATCCAGAAGGTAAACTATAAGTAGTCCATGTTGCGCTTAGTCTGTCGAGCGAGAACGTAAGTAAACCCCAAGGGAAAAAATGGCCGCATGAAATTCTTGGGGCGAGAGATGGCGCACGCGTGCTTCTCGCCCCCAGGAGTTAAGGCGGCCGTTTTTAACTCGCCGTTTTCTTTCGTGCCATGCAGGACGGACCAAGCGAAAGAATGACTACTCCTAGTCTAACCAGAGGAGGAACTCGGTAACATTTTAATCATTGTTTGTACCTTTCTTTGTCCATCAGTTAATTGGGCCACAGCTGCAGCATTAGCGGCATTCACAGCAATGGCTGCACTTAGATTGGACACATCTTTACCAGCGATCACCTCTGGTGGCACCCAGCCATCCTTAAACACAGGCGTGTAATGAGGAATAACCTGTTCCTTAAAATGTTTGCTTGATCTGGGAAGAAAAAAAATTTACAAACTGACGGCATGTTCCCTTGATCTAACACTTTGTCGCCGGATTTTGGCTTATAAAGATGTCTTAGGTTCCAGGTTTTTTGGCTCTCACGCTTTATGCAGCGTATAAGAAAAAGAAAATAAACGTCAGCCTCAGCTGGTTTTCCTGGTGGGATTAAAATTTGGAGTGCTGTTATTCTGGAGGGAGGAAACAATACATACCCGCTAGACAAACGAACCTCAGGATTGCTTGCCTCTCCCGAAAGAGCCAGTGGTTGGTGAGTTTTGAGGTGAACCAAAATACGATCAAACAGTCACTTATGTAATATAGAGCGGTTTTCATTTGAGTGTCAAAAAGTAATTGGTTTTACACTTTCTACGCTACATGATTGGCTTAAAAAGTTCGCGCCACTTTTTCATCCAACCAGAAGTACAGCCAAAACCTATCGTGAAACGTTCGCATGCATTTTCCCGCCGCGAGTTTTGATTGGTTCACTGTGTTGTCTGTGTTTTTTGTGATTGGCTAGAGTAATTACTTTGGTTTTGGTTTTACGACACTCAATTGAAAACCGCTCATCAAACACAAGAAACAGTGTTTCATCGGGATATCCAAACACCGAGAAGTGAGTTGAAAATACGACGTGCATCGGAGTACATTCCACGAAATTCGAGGTGTTCGAATAACCGATGTAATAATACACATGAAAAAATTACTCGATTCTGATTGGCTGAGAGCAGTGCAGTTTAAGTGTAACACCAGTGCAAATTACACATCGTAATTCTGGATTATGATTTGCAGAAAGAACGTGATGTCATGTTAAGCAATGACCAAAAATTTTGTATAGAAACTCTGAAAAAAGTTTTCTTGAATGCGAAATAAATGGTTTCAAAAAACATCTTTCGGCACTTTTTCCGCGCGAATTTTTTCATGTTTGTATTATTAATAAGTAATCATACGGTTTTTTCTCGTTCAATTTGAAATTAATTTGCACTTGTGAGCTTTTTGAAAAACTCACTCGTGCAAATTAATTTCAAATTGAGCTCGAAACTGCATGATTAAACATACAAACACTGTCTCGAGTGTTTGATATATCTTCTGAATCGAAACAAAAACGAAAGAGTAAACGGAAGAGTAAAAACGTTAAAATCTATGCTAAGACCGGGTATGCAACCTTCTTCACGCTTGTGATCAGGGGCACCCAACCACCGTTTTATCTCAAATGCTTTTAAACGCTGTTTTAGATTGTCTGGAGTATTTTTAAAGCTCCGTAGGTTAATTCTAGGTTGCACTAAAAAATTTTTATCTGTTCGGTTATTTTAGGGGGAACTTGAGTATTCTCGAATTTATTAGGGCTCTTTTGTTCATTTCCCGAAAACCTTAGGTCTTATCGCCTTTCCGAAAATGATACCTAACCTTTTTTCGGTACCCAAAACGACATTTTTAACAATCCGAAAACAACATACTTTAAATTTCTCATATCACGAAAGTTCGAGGCGAGAATTCTCTCAAGAAAATTAGAGGGGATTAAAGGCCTTCCGAACAGATAATTTACCGAAACGATCCGTTGGGTGCCCCTGTGTGATTTCCTTTGTTTTAACGTGATGAATTATTAATTAGTTTGCATTTGAGAACTATATAACCAGGATGAACGATAACCACATCTTTAAAAACAAAGCACACCCTCTATAAATTGTATCGCTGGAATTTACACAAAGACAATTAGACCACTTAACCCAATGAGCAATAGGCAATTTGGCTGGGCCACGTTCCCTAATTGTAATTTACCTTTACACCATTTGGACTCATTTTCTAATATTGCTTACCAAAAATACCCTAATGTCATAAAATAAACAAACTATCTCAGTGAGTTTTTGATCAACACGGTACTAAAGTTATTACGAAATACCTTTTCTTAAACACCAAAAGCATCTAAAGCAAACAAATATGAAGGAATTTGACTTTTTTTTACAAAATATAGCGACGGAACTTGAAACTGTCTGCTGCTACACTGACCCGGGAGAAATAAAGATAACTTATTATTTGACAAGGTAGTCTTGAGGTAAAACCATGCGTTCGGATTGGTTCTTTAGTTGTCAGGATTTCGCCATACAGACCGTTTTCTGTCATAGGCAGTCTATTTTTTGTTTTGGAAAGTCAGCAAATTCAAAACAAGCATGGCCCAAGTGCCATTATTGCATACAATAAACTACTTACTAGCCTTGCTAGCTTGAGCTGTAATGGGGAATATTGGCCCTCGGTCGTTGTTGTAAGGACTGTGTGCAGCGAGGTCCGTACTGTCACGATCTCGGGCCAATATTCCCCAGTATGGCCCTCACGCTCGGTTTGCAAGAGGTTTATTTTTTTAATCTTTTTTATTTGAGAGGATAACCTTATCTGCATTTTAAAGTCATGACAGCACCCAGCCTTTGAGAGCTTCATTGGATTGATGAAGTGATATTTGAAAAGACTTGACCACTACTGCCTGGAAGAAGTTATTCAGTTATCAATTAAAAACGATGTCTGCTGATAAACTCACGATCTGCAAAATGTCAGAGTGTGTTGTTGATTAATAAAGAATTTAACGCTAGTCCGAATAACATAGTGGTGTTTTTCAATAGAAGCTGTCGAATACGAATGTGGGTAATGTCGGCAATGGGCCCTTTGCAGTTTACGATCACATGGTACAAAAACCGCCATGCTGGAGAGCAAACCGCCCACTGGGACCTCCAAAACAAAAGAATATTTAGTTAAGTTGCTTTGTTATGGAGGTCCCAGTGGGCAGTTTGCTCTCCAGCATGGCGGTTTTTGTACCATGTGATCGTAAACTGCAAAGGGCCCATTATTGTAGTAATTCGTGGCAAGGTAGATGGGCATACAAGCATTCTATGGGAAGCACTGTATCAGCTCACTTGAATTGTCCAAAACAACTTCCATATGTAGAGTTACTAAAATTTGCTTTGTTTGTTGTAGTCCCGAGAAGGCCAGATCTGTTGTTGCCCCGTTGCTTACTACACATGCTATAGACCTACTGCAGAACTGCCTCTCATCCAAGGAAACAGACTTTTGGATGGCTCTGGGACCCAACTGGACATTAGCAAAGTATGTGTGAAACAAGGCGTACTTGCATTGATGAAAGGCTAAAAATAGTGGTCAAGTCTTTTCAAATATCACTTCATCAATCCAATGAAGCTCTCAAAGGCTGGGTGCTGTCATGACTTTAAAATGCAGATAAGGTTATCCTCTCAAATAAAAAAGATTAAAAAAATAAACCTCTTGCAAACCGAGCGTGAGGGCCATACTGGGGAATATTGGCCCGAGATCGTGACAGTACGGACCTCGCTGCACACAGTCCTTACAACAACGACCGAGGGCCAATATTCCCCATTACAGCTCAAGCTAGCAAGGCTAGTAAGTAGTTTATTGTATGCAATAATGGCACTTGGGCCATGCTTGTTTTGAATTTGCTGACTTTCCAAAACAAAAAATAGACTGCCTATGACAGAAAACGGTCTGTATGGCGAAATCCTGACAACTAAAGAACCAATCCGAACGCATGGTTTTACCTCAAGACTACCTTGTCAAATAATAAGTTATCTTTATTTCTCCCGGGTCAGTGTAGCAGCAGACAGTTTCAAGTTCCGTCGCTATATTTTGTAAAAAAAAGTCAAATTCCTTCATATTTGTTTGCTTTAGATGCTTTTGGTGTTTAAGAAAAGGTATTTCGTAATAACTTTAGTACCGTGTTGATCAAAAACTCACTGAGATAGTTTGTTTATTTATGACATTAGGGTATTTTTGGTAAGCAATATTAGAAAATGAGTCCAAATGGTGTAAAGGTAAATTACAATTAGGGAACGTGGCCCAGCCAAATTGCCTATTGCTCATTGGGTTAAGTGGTCTAATTGTCTTTGTGTAAATTCCAGCGATACAATTTATAGAGGGTGTGCTTTGTTTTTAAAGATGTGGTTATCGTTCATCCTGGTTATATAGTTCTCAAATGCAAACTAATTAATAATTCATCACGTTAAAACAAAGGAAATCACACAGGGGCACCCAACGGATCGTTTCGGTAAATTATCTGTTCGGAAGGCCTTTAATCCCCTCTAATTTTCTTGAGAGAATTCTCGCCTCGAACTTTCGTGATATGAGAAATTTAAAGTATGTTGTTTTCGGATTGTTAAAAATGTCGTTTTGGGTACCGAAAAAAGGTTAGGTATCATTTTCGGAAAGGCGATAAGACCTAAGGTTTTCGGGAAATGAACAAAAGAGCCCTAATAAATTCGAGAATACTCAAGTTCCCCCTAAAATAACCGAACAGATAAAAATTTTTTAGTGCAACCTAGAATTAACCTACGGAGCTTTAAAAATACTCCAGACAATCTAAAACAGCGTTTAAAAGCATTTGAGATAAAACGGTGGTTGGGTGCCCCTGATCACAAGCGTGAAGAAGGTTGCATACCCGGTCTTAGCATAGATTTTAACGTTTTTACTCTTCCGTTTACTCTTTCGTTTTTGTTTCGATTCAGAAGATATATCAAACACTCGAGACAGTGTTTGTATGTTTAATCATGCAGTTTCGAGCTCAATTTGAAATTAATTTGCACGAGTGAGTTTTTCAAAAAGCTCACAAGTGCAAATTAATTTCAAATTGAACGAGAAAAACCGTATGATTACTTATTAATAATACAAACATGAAAAAATTCGCGCGGAAAAAGTGCCGAAAGATGTTTTTTGAAACCATTTATTTCGCATTCAAGAAAACTTTTTTCAGAGTTTCTATACAAAATTTTTGGTCATTGCTTAACATGACATCACGTTCTTTCTGCAAATCATAATCCAGAATTACGATGTGTAATTTGCACTGGTGTTACACTTAAACTGCACTGCTCTCAGCCAATCAGAATCGAGTAATTTTTTCATGTGTATTATTACATCGGTTATTCGAACACCTCGAATTTCGTGGAATGTACTCCGATGCACGTCGTATTTTCAACTCACTTCTCGGTGTTTGGATATCCCGATGAAACACTGTTTCTTGTGTTTGATGAGCGGTTTTCAATTGAGTGTCGTAAAACCAAAACCAAAGTAATTACTCTAGCCAATCACAAAAAACACAGACAACACAGTGAACCAATCAAAACTCGCGGCGGGAAAATGCATGCGAACGTTTCACGATAGGTTTTGGCTGTACTTCTGGTTGGATGAAAAAGTGGCGCGAACTTTTTAAGCCAATCATGTAGCGTAGAAAGTGTAAAACCAATTACTTTTTGACACTCAAATGAAAACCGCTCTATATTACATAAGTGACTGTTTGATCGTATTTTGGTTCACCTCAAAACTCACCAACCACTGGCTCTTTCGGGAGAGGCAAGCAATCCTGAGGTTCGTTTGTCTAGCGGGTATGTATTGTTTCCTCCCTCCAGAATAACAGCACTCCAAATTTTAATCCCACCAGGAAAACCAGCTGAGGCTGACGTTTATTTTCTTTTTCTTATACGCTGCATAAAGCGTGAGAGCCAAAAAACCTGGAACCTAAGACATCTTTATAAGCCAAAATCCGGCGACAAAGTGTTAGATCAAGGGAACATGCCGTCAGTTTGTAAATTTTTTTTCTTCCCAGATCAAGCAAACATTTTAAGGAACAGGTTATTCCTCATTACACGCCTGTGTTTAAGGATGGCTGGGTGCCACCAGAGGTGATCGCTGGTAAAGATGTGTCCAATCTATGTGCAGCCATTGCTGTGAATGCCGCTAATGCTGCAGCTGTGGCCCAATTAACTGATGGACAAAGAAAGGTACAAACAATGATTAAAATGTTACCGAGTTCCTCCTCTGGTTAGACTAGGAGTAGTCATTCTTTCGCTTGGTCCGTCCTGCATGGCACGAAAGAAAACGGCGAGTTAAAAACGGCCGCCTTAACTCCTGGGGGCGAGAAGCACGCGTGCGCCATCTCTCGCCCCAAGAATTTCATGCGGCCATTTTTTCCCTTGGGGTTTACTTACGTTCTCGCTCGACAGACTAAGCGCAACATGGACTACTTATAGTTTACCTTCTGGATGGTTAGACTCCTGCTTAGAGGTAGACCTTTTGACTTTTGAGGGTGGTGATTTTTAAAAAAATATCTTGAAAACATGCGTGTGCTTAAGATATTCCTGCACACGACGACTGCCGAAAAAAATATCACGCATTCACACGTCCTCAGAAAAACATGAAAGAGTTACATGAAGAATTCATACCAACATAATTAATAATAATAACTATTTTAAAAGAGAAGGTCAGTCCAAAAAACGTATATTTTATGTCAGTGTTGACAAAATGACCTTGCACTGAGTTAAGCTACTCACCAACTCTGAAGTGCAGGTATTATGAAATTTCCCTAATCTCGTTCCCAGAACCCACTCTAGGTTATGACTGCTTTCGAGGCGTATTATTTTGAGCCAAACATGCTTCAAACTCCGAAGTGATAGAATTGAAGATAGTGAAGTGGATAATCGCTTGGAAAAAAAAATAGATTTTGCTGACCTTTGAGAAGGATGCAAAGCCAGTTGCAGGTTTCTCTCCTTGCCGCCAATTTCATGTCGGACGGAGTGACATTAACACGGCCTGGCTGCCAAATACGGTCCTCCAAAGTCTCTTCTTAACCGTAACAGTAAGGCCAGGATCGAAAGTAAAATACAATGAAGGCAAGAATAAGTTAACTAATTACATAGACTGAGTTGACAAAATATAAAGTATGGTACATGTAAACATGTGTATAAAGGTAATCTGACTTGTGAAAAAAGATAATTATTTACGACAAAATTTTTAACTAATAACTCACTAATAATTTTTGTTCAATTTCGTTTTGAATGAGTGGAGAGAATTCGATTCTTTAATATCATTTTCTAAAGAGTTATAATAAGTTGGTCCTTGGAAGCTGACAGAAATTTACGAAGGTTAGTTCTACAAAAAGGAAGGCGAAAGTCGTTCACGTATCTAGTGGCATAGCTATGGACTTATTCTTAAGTTTACCCAATTCTAGTTATCTAATATCGGAAGGTTTTAGTAGCTCCAATTCTTTGAAAATAGGGTCTGAATGAGAATCGAAAGTTGCCCTCAGTCGAATGATCCACCCCTAAGTGGCTCTTTGGATTCCTTCACGCAATATCCCCCCTACCACCATGAGGCAATGCGTGACAAGTCCTATCAGGAAGTATTTGATATCTTTTTGCAATGCCTCTTTAGGGTGAAGATTCTCCTGCAAACCTAGCAAATCCTGCGGTGCTTTCTGCGGCGGCCAAGTTCAGACGACTGGCAAGCGTAAAGAAACCTGATGAAACTCCGCCATCAAGGTGAACAAACAACACAACAGCAGCAATTAATTTTTAGTTTCTCTTCACGTTCCCATAACAAGCTAATAAGAAAAGTAGTGAGAATTGTAAAGCTGGTCCTGGGACTAGAAGGCGCAGGAAAGGATCTCCATTGAAGATGGTGCAACTAGAAAAACGAGTTTAACTCACACATTTCATGTCTGTCGTCAAACTAAATTGAGCTTAATCTTTCTGAACAACCCATGTATTCAACTAGGAGCCTGCAACTCCGATAATAAGCAAATGCAACCGCATTTTTACAGACCAGTCTATTTTTAGATATTTTTCCCGCGAAATAGGCCAGTTCCAGCCTTACATGAGCACGCCTCGGTAAGGATAAAACAATGCTCACGTGAACTTGTCGACATCATTTCGACATGTCGACATTAGTCAGTGCTTGTGATTGCAATCCACCGTAAGGAAAAAGATGGCGACTGGTACATTTACCTATAATGCTTTGCGCACGAAAACTCTAAAAGAGCATATAAAAACACAAAGAAAAATTGTAAGTCATTCAAACTCGACAAGAGCAATGCTGTTAGTGTAGGAACGACTGCCATTAAACCATATCTTTCCATATGCCCGGTGGGCTTAGTTTGGTTCGCAAGGGATTGTGGTAAAATGTACGCTGGATTGGTCACTGAGGTTCCTGGGGGGATCTGAATTCGAGATCAATTCAAACTAAAAATAGATCGGTCTGTGAAAACGCCGTGACAGGAATGTGGGGTAGTTGCAGGCTCCCGGTGATGGGCTCCTGATTCAACTGTTTTTGAGTTTGTCTTCAGTCTTCCCTTTCATCACAGAAAATGTCCAATCTTTTACCACCAGAGCCAGGCATCTTAAGGTTCAGATTATTGTTTTTAGCCTTTACTTTGATGATAAACTATTTACCTCAATGGAGTGTTGTAAAACTGAAAGCAAAGTAATCTTTAGATCTGACCAATCACAAAGGGCGCAGATAATCCAATGAACCAATCAAATCTCGAAGTAAATACATGTAGCCGCCCCAAAGCGCGGGAAAACATGTGCGAGCGCGTTCACGATTGGTTCTGGTTTTACTTCTGATTGAATGAAAAATTGGCACGGGTTTTTTTTTTGAGCCAATCATGTAGCGTATTTATACCACACTGATTGACTTGATTGACCCAAATGAAACCACTCTAATGACAGCTAATGAAGTATTCGTGTTTTTATGGTTGTTTTAGCCCAACGAAGAAGGGTTTGAGAAGAGTTCGTGTTCTGTTTGACTTTCAAGCAAGGAACAGCAAAGAACTGACAGTTCAGAAAGGAGAAGAAGTTGCAGTAAGAAAGCATAGCTGCTTAGTTTATTGCTTTTTCTCTTATTTTCGCTATGTAAAATAAAAACATTTAAAGATTGGCTAGCATTGGGAGGCACGGTGGCCTCATGATTAGTACGCTCGACTCCGGAGCGAGTGGTCCGGTTGGAGCCCTAGCCGGGGGGAATTCTGTTGTGTTCTTGGACGAGACACTTTACTCTGACGGTGTTTCTCTCCACCCTGGTGTGTGAATGGGTACTGGTGAATTTAATGCTGGGGTAACCCTGTGATGGACTAGCATCCCATCCAGGGGGGAGTAGAAATACTCCTAGTCGCTTCATGCTACAGAAACCGGGATAAGCTCCGGCCTGGTGGGCCACAATTGGCTCGTATGCAGACTTTACCCTACCTACCCTGCATTGCGAGATAATAAGTGCGGATATTTTACGAGTTGCGTAGTATTTTTCTTAGCCACGCAGGGGCGAGAAAAAATGCGAGTAATGAGTAAAATGTCCGCGCGTATCATCTCGCAAAGCATCGAATAAGAGGTTTATTATTCCGCTTGTTATATTCATTTCTTCTTCAGAGACATTGAGAAAGCGGCTGCTATTTTGAAAATTGTAGGGGAAATATAGTATTTAGACCGAGTGGAATACATTAGGAAGTAATCGCGCGAGTAATTTAAATTATCATTCGACGCATTGTTTTCTTCCTTTCCATTGGCCGAGAGTCCACCACGTGACCTGCGAATAACTGCCTACAAAACTAGTCTGCTCATGCGTAGTACCGTTTAAACGTGTTTTGCTGCAAATAATATTCTGCTCATGCGTAATTGGAACCACGCTCTCGAGAGAAAAATGGCAGATCGCTTCCCTGGGCTGCGAGGAAGTGATTAAAATATGAAAACAAACTTGGTGATCGAATGATAAACCAATTATTGAACTCGGTTGTCGCAAAATATCGTGATTTGTCAGAGGCGAGCAGATCAATTATTTGCCGAAGCCGAAGGCTTCGGCAAATAATTCTGCTCGCCTCTGACAATTCACGATATTTTGCTCAACCTCTTCCAATAATTGTTAAATATCGTACAAGCGCGAAGCACGAGGCCGAAAAACTTTGTTTGGCGAAAGTCTGTAGCGCTTTTCATGAGTTTTGAAAACAGTAGGAAACATTGCGAAGGAAGCCATTAAAGCGCGCGTAATTAACGTTGAAGTCACGTGGGTATCGAATTACAGGTATCCAATTACAAAAAATTCAAATTAGATACCTCTAATTGGACACCCACCTGATCGCAATGGGCCCTTTGCAGTTTACGATCACATGGTACAAAAACCGCCATGCTGGAGAGCAAACCGCCCACTGGGACCTCCAAAACAAAAGAATATTTCACTTTCGACGAAGGGCTAGCGCTCGAAACGTCAGCTTTCGAATCTCTTTACGGTGGCTAATTCACATTATCAACTCAGTTGATAAAACCAAATTATCCTGTAATACTCCCACCGACGCAGCACCATAGTTTCTTTAGAAACTTACCCCCTCTAAAAGAATATTTAGTTAAGTTGCTTTGTTTTGGAGGTCCCAGTGGGCAGTTTGCTCTCCAGCATGGCGGTTTTTGTACCATGTGATCGTAAGCTGCAAAGGGCCCATTTAGCAGTACAATGAAGCTTGCCTGACTTAATATTCTGTTGTGTTAGGTTCTTCTTGACAATCGCCAGTGGTGGTGTGTCAGAAACTCTGAAGGGTCCATAGGTTTTGTGCCAAATACAATCGTGGAAGAAACAGGTACAATCTCCTCTCTTAACTGGCGATAATCTGACTGGTGACTGCAAGTGAATATCTGAAAGAACTTATATTTGAACTGCAGGGAGAGATGCAGACAACAGAACTTTATTCTTTTTTCAATAATTAACATGAATTTTTAAAAAAATATATGATGACATATGAACCCGCAGGTAGCATAGGCTAAACCAGGCAGGTCACATGTACGAGTGATTATCATAGTTATATACGCAGATCGTGTTTCATTGGGAGCAACAGTTCCAAAAGCAACATGGTTGACTTCTGTCGATAGAATAGTCCTTACGCGAGCTACAATCACGTGACATAATCATGCAAATGCTTGTTCAACCGTTTCAACCTGGTTGGATTACGGTTGAAAAGGTTTACCTACCAAAACAACCAAAGACGGTGTTTTCCCAACAGGACCCCAAAAACCCAACCAACCCAACCAGAGACAGTTGATGACATTAGAACGCGAGCACAGCTTGAAGCAGTTGTGAAAGCAAGGCC
Source organism: Platygyra sinensis (assembly GCA_019787425.1). Taxonomy (NCBI): domain Eukaryota; kingdom Metazoa; phylum Cnidaria; class Anthozoa; order Scleractinia; family Merulinidae; genus Platygyra; species Platygyra sinensis. The sequence goes on from JAHPZR010031456.1 coordinate 17,219, forward strand.
TGAGAAAAATTCAGGCCTGAACGGGATTCGAACCCATGACCTCTGCGATACAGGTGCAGTTCTCTACCAACTGGGCTATCAAGCCAACTGTTTTTTCAGGTTTTATTTTCATTCATCTGTGTACATCATATATTCACTTGTATTCCTCACCATCTACGGGTATATTAAGAACTCACAACGTGACTAGCTCTCCGTTGGCTTGATAGCTCTTTGACTTGTAACCGTATGGCGTGCCATGCAGTGTACGCTATGTTATATGTCGATCGGGGATGATGTTGTTCCCAGACGTCCTGTGTTTTTTTTCAAACTCTCAATTATCCCCATTGATTCGATAAATTAATTCTTATTAATTTCGTGGAATGTTTCGTCATTGCAGTGGTTCTTCCCAACCCCCCTACGATAGCTCCTCCGCCTGTTCCAACAACTCAAGTGACGTCATCTCAGACAGTGGTAGGTTGTGTTGAGACAACTCAATTGTCACGCTGACCATAAAGTACTAATAGACTCGCTTCCCCCCTCCCCCGCATCTTCTAGCAGGAAGAATAACTAGTGACTGCAGAAGTTCTGTCAGTGTTCCTAACCCACCGAACAATTTAGCTTCTTTTCCTCAATTCATATGTTAGTTAGTACGGAGGATTAAGGTTGACTCTCACGTTTAGTATGTCGAAGTTTGCGGCAGTATTTTCTTGTTGTCACATTGCTGGTCCTCAAGACTTCATTTTCAACGCTTTCTTGATACTTTTCACAAAGGCGACATCAAAGTCGATAAAGTTGTGTGTATGTGAAATCTTTGATATACTAAAATTCAGCCTGAAACGATGGACCTTGGCACCAGGCCCTGGGGAGCAAACTCCACAAACTCTAGTTATTTCTCGGAGCCTCGTGTTGAGTTCAGTTCTTTTAGGCTGAATTTTAATATATCGAAATTGGTCTACTAAAAAAGCCCACAATGAGACTACGGCCCGAGTTTTCTACGCGCAAATAGTCACAGAGGAAAAGCCGAGTTCGCACCCAGACTTCTTTCCACGAAGTGGCCGCGCAAGGGAAGGCGCTTGTCTTCTTTTCTCTTCTTATGATCGTTCGCGATTCGCGCTCGTTCCCACTCGCTCAAGTGCAAAGCACCTGAGGAGGCTGGCTGAGTTCACTCTACTAAATGAGGGCGAGTTGTAGTATTGTTTGTGCACACTGAAAGACCCGCAATTGAAAGTATATATAAACTACAAACAGAGATTGTTTTGCCATTTTGTAGCCAATGATCACTTGGCTAAATCCGTGTGATGACAGAACCTCGCTGTTTTGGTTCACAGTATTGAATGTGTTCTACAATGGTTGACCTGGGCGTGAATATATAAGTTAATTAACCAGAGACCCAATTGAACTTTCTTTTTTCAATTCCATCAATCAAGGTGCAGAAAACTGAGACGACAGCTCAAGAACCTCCATCATCGCCATCACAGGCGCCAGCCCGAGTGTCAGAGAGTCCAAAGATTCCTCATGTGGAACTGCGTCATGTTAGCATTGCCAAGTCAAACCGTCCTGTGTCTGCTACTCCTATCAAGCTGGTGATTCCCCCATCAAGTGATCCACCTCCCTCCACTCCTCCCCCACCTGCCACACCGCCTCCCCCTGTGCTTTTGAAGACGAATGACTCGACACAGAAAGGTTCGTACTGAGTAACTCTATAACACAACTCCAGAAACGCATTTTAGTAATCCATCTCGGACTACGCCAATTCTACGCCATTTTTGTGTCACCGGTGTTCTTATTACATTAAGACGTACTCTGTGATCTATTAAGGAGACGACCACACGAGAACGTGTTTGCTATCTGTAATTCGAAGTTAAATAAAGGTTTTTACTTTACTTACTTAGGTTTAATAATTAGCAGAACACTGTCTGTGCACCTACGTTTTCCATCTTTGTATATTTCTTACCTGTCATCTGCAAATAACCAATTTCTAAATATTTTGGAGAACGCAAACCGCAATGGCTAAATTAGTCGTATCTTCCTTTGGAATTGAACGCTGCCATTGCATATTTAACTGAGCAGGTTGTTAGACAGATAGGCGCACCGAAGAGAAACTATCTACACTGTTGAGACATTCGAGGGTAAAATACAAATCCATTTTTACAAGGCGTCGCCCTCGCTGCCGCCCTCGTCATTGCTAAAACTCGCTAACACTGAACAGACGCACGGAAACAATTATAATAATAACCCACATATGACGCCGGACCCGGCGCCATATGTGGGTTGAGTTTGTTGTTGGTTCTCTACTCTGCTCCAAGCTACGTACCATTACATTTATAGCCATACTAGTACCCTCAACACCGTATTAGCCATTTACCTATTACCCTCTTTCCTTAAAACTTGATCTTGAAAAGAAATCGTCAAACGAACGCCTTATCTATTTGGTTGGCTTATATTTCGGGGGGGATGGCGTAAGCACGATAACATCTCTGCTGGCAAATAGCAAGCGCTCGATTTGGTCTACAACAGCGGAACATAACTTAGATTCTTACGGCTAGCTGAAGTAATTCAGTTCTGTTTGTCGCTTTATGTACGCAAATCGAGATGCAAATTAATGTCAAACAGCTAGAGAGTGCTTACGCCATCACCCCGAGCCAGAGGCTCATGATAAAGTGCTTGACATAATCCAGGAATTGGAATTTGGCAATGTTGGTTTTTGAGGAGAGGGGGAAACCGGAGTACCCGGTGAAAAAACCTCTTCGGAGCAGAGTAGAGGAACCAACAAACAAACGCAACCCACATATGACGCCGGTGGGTCCGGCGTCATATGTGGGTTATGTATTATAATTGTTTCCGGGCGTCTGTTCCAGTGTTAGCGAGTTTTAGCAAGGACGAGGGCGGCAGCGAGGGCGACGCCTTGTAAAAATGGATTTGTATTTTACCCTGAATGTCTCAACAGTGTAGATAGGTATATCTCTTCAGTGGCGCCTATCTGGTCTCAACAACCTGCTCAGTTTAAATATGCAATGGCAGCGTTCAATTCCAAAGGAAGATACGACTAATTTAGCCATTGCGGTTTGCGTTCTCCAAAATATTTAGAACTTGGTTATTTGCAGATGACAGGTAAGAAATGTACAAAGATGGAAAACGTTACGTGCACAGACAGTGTTCTGCTAATTATTACACCTAGTAATAGATGTAAGGCCACGTTAAACTCGCATTACAGATGCAACACGTTCGTCGTTTGGCTAATACTCCTTCATAGATCACAGAGGACGTCTTAATGTAATAAGAACACCGGTGACCAAGAATGGCGTAGAATTGGCGTAGTCCGAGATGGATTACTAAAATGCGTTTCTGGAGTTGTGTTATAGAGTTACTCAGTACGAACCTTTCTGTGTCGAGTCATTCGTCTTCAACAGCACAGGGGGAGGCGGCGTGGCAGGTGGGGGAGGAGTGGAAGGAGGTGGATCACTTGATGGGGGGAATCACCAGCTTGATAGGAGTAGCAGGACACAGGACGGTTTGACTTGGCAATGCTAACATGACGCAGTTCCACATGAGGAATCTTTGGACTCTCTGACACTCGGGCTGGCGCTCTGTGATGGTGATGATGGAGGTTCTTGAGCTGTCGTCTCAGTTTTCTGCAC
>JAHPZR010031457.1:0-10000 GCA_019787425.1 Platygyra sinensis
GACCACAACAGCAGAGATCTTGCACAAACCACAACGGCAGGGAAAACGTCGCAAAACAAGGGGTTTTATGAGTCGTACAATGGTTCTGCACGCGTTATAAATCTTTGTACATTTCCCAGCCAACCTATGCAAACCAAACAAGTAAACCACGGGGTCATTATTTATTTCTAAAGTGTTTCTTTTATCGAATGCGTGTCGCCGTCATCCTTGCGTGAGATGTCCAACTTCGCTGTGGTCGCGGCCAAAAGAACTAGCTAGCGCTGAGTAGAAAATTGGGAATTTGCATAAATTCCGAAAAAGAGGACAACCTCGTGAGGTATACCCAAATTTTCGATTTTTTTTCCTGGAAATTTCCGTTCCACTTGACTTTCATTCTGGAAATTCTGGAATTTTCGATTGAATGGTTGGTTTTTCGGAAATCCAACAATTTCCGGATTTTCTGGAACTTTTCCCAGGAAATTTCTGTACTATTCGTCTCCGTTTCGAAAATGTCGAAATTATTTGGTCGAATGGTAAGCGCCCCTGGAGTTTTGAAAATTTCCGGTTCGACGAGCGTTTTGGAAAAGCTTCGTTTTCGTGACGGATTAGTGTGGACGGCAGGCCTAACCGTAGAAATGAACTCTGCGTTTTTAAATTTCTACGGCGAAGTTGCACGTCTCAGAAGATTGTTAATTTCATTACTGCCACAAAATTACTAAACTGAGTAAAAAAAAATTCTAGATAATGCAATGTCTTATTAACAACATCGTGAGAGCACCAAGGAGGTTGGAAACTGAAAACCTTCCACGCAGCATACATGTTTGTCTATAACTCTTGAAAGTGTCAAGGCTCCCGTGCATTACTATTCCACTAAATTTTATGAACCTTTTCATAGTTAGCGAAACTCCATGGGAATCCCTTAAGACGGACGGCATTCGTATTTACCTCCAATATGTATCGGTAAATTTCAAGCTATAATCTTGCACAAACACTCTTTTATTTCGCTGCTTATTATTCAGTGTGGAAATATAATTGTATATATTAGCTGTAGACCACAAAATCTTTTGGGGCTGTCCTTGACGGCATCAGGTTTCTTTGGAAATAAGATCCGCGATAAACGAAGAATGGAATATTCTTACTATTAATATTCATGTAACAGTGAGAAACAAAAAGTGTTCGGTTTTCTATATACTCCATTAGCTTTTATAACTTTTATAGCTGACGTCATTGTCGGTGAAATTTCTTGCCAGCAAAAGTTTTTTCTAGCAACTTTTATCGAGTAAAACTTAACTTTAGCTGTTAGGGTTTCTCGATGACTTTAAGGATTTAGAAAACGTGTCTGAAATGTTTCCAGAAACATCGGAAGCGTCGAAAGATCAACAAAGCGAAAGTGCTACCGGTGAAAAGAACACATCCACGTGCACGTGCACGTGTAGCGAAAAGTGCTGCCAGTGAAAACAGCACGTTCACGCGCAGGTGCAGAATTTGCAATTTGATCATTTGATCATTGCAGAAAAAGCGACTTTTCAGCGTGAAAAATGTCTTGCTTTGTTGTAAAAGCAGTGGACAATGTCTAACGTACGTCCATCCGATTCGGGATGCACTTGGATAGTTAGGAGAACACTTAGGTAGCTAGAGATGCTCTCGGCTGCGCGTCGAGCATCTCTTACGCTACCTGCGCGCTCTCCCAACTATCCGAGTGCATCCTGAATTGGATGGACGCACGCTAGACATTGTCCGTTCCTTAATTGTGTACATTAGCCGTAAGAATTTTTTTGGGAGAGTTTTTCAAAGCAATTTTGTTTGAAACACATTCAAAATATAGAAAGCTCAAAGCTTTGGGTCTAAAGAAAGAAATGTATACGAGAAACAACGGAAAGCGAATTTTAGCGGCTGTCATAACTTTTGAAATATCTCCACCCTTTGTTTATGTGAAGGAAATCAAGTGTGTACAAGAAAATAAGGAAAATTTGTAAAACCCAGGCCAGAAACAAACAAATTATGCGACATAAAACTCTTTGGTTCGTAGGCAAGTCATGCTGAATGACAAAAGTACAAAGTGATTGAATAAAGCTTGTTTCATTTTTGGACGAGAAACTCGATATAATCTCTTGATTGCGAGGGAGTCATTGTTTTGAATATTTTGCCTCACAAGAATAAATGCTTCAGTTTCTGAACAAGCTTCCAAAATTTCAGTTGTGAAGTTAAGGGCGTGACGTGATAAACTGTCTCCACGAATTTGCGCCTGATCCATTTAAATGCTTTTTGCACTACGCGAAATTTTATCTCGGCATGGGAAAACTTTGGTAATTTTCTCTGGCTTTAGCCGCTTTAAGAACACTGGCAATATTTGGAATACATGTACTCTTTTGTTACGATTGCACTTTCCACACCTGCCATGTTTCCTACAAATGCTTTCCCATACGCATATGAAAGACTGAAATACGTGGTTTCGTTTTCTTGTCTTGTATGGATTTATGCGCATGTGAAATATTGAACAGGATTTCCGACCTTACTAATCTGATAAATAAGGTGGTGACATTTCGGGTTCTGCCAACTTCTTAAGCAGCTTCCTTGTCTTTCTTTCCAGGGGACCCTGCGGGGTTCGATCTATCCTTGAGTTAATTTGTGAAAACTTTGTAAACAGTCTTCGTCGACGACCGGCTGTGAGAAGGCAGAAGTATTTTAAAAAAGACTTGCTTGGTTCTTCCTGGTATTTTAAAATTTAATAAATAAAAAGAAATAAAATTGGTTTACGCTGTTAATTTGTAACCTACATTGTTACATGACAGGTTAAGGTATGTTAAATCTTTCAGTTTAACTGGGAAAGTCATGTTATAAAGCTACTCCTAGCTAACTGTTATAACGGGAAGAATAAACATCAAAAAGATTCTGATAGGGTTTAAAAATTGTTTGGGGAGACTTTTTGCTCGTTTGAATCACAGTAACGAGTCAGTTGCGTAAAGATTGGAATTGAAAAAAAAAAAACCCTCCTAATGTTTGATCAAATAACAAGATCAGCATAGGCTGGCGTTTTTCATTTCAGGTCAGTTTGTTTCGAAGCAATATCAGTGGTGCCTTTGGTTAGCCTAGGTATGGTTGAGTTGATGTGTCCGGGACTGGGATGGTGGTAGAGTGCTGTATTTAGGTTTTCTTGTTCTAAGCTATATTAAATAGGAATGACTGTGTTTTATCATATTTTCAAACACCTGTAGGATCTTGCAGCGCCCCTCTACAACATTCTTACTACCAGCACTCATGTATATAATAGTGCGAATCAAAAGGTGTTTGCAATGGCGGATCCAGACCTTGAGCTAAAGGGCGTGGGGGTGGGGGTGGGGGGCGGTTTTGATTTACTTGCCCTGCTGGGTTTTCTCCCTTCGGTCATTTCTTCTTTTTTTACCCAAAATAAGGGGGGGGGGGGGGGGGAAGGGGGGTGGGCCCCTCCCCTAGATCCCCCACTGGTTCGGTATTTTATATACCCGGAATTAGCCGTTAAAAATTATTGGGAGAGTTTTCCAAAAGCGATTTTCTGTCAAACACGCTCAAAAATAAAGGAAAAGCTCAAAGCTTTGGGCCTAAATAAAGAAATGAAACAGAATACGAGCAGCAGCGGAAAGCGAATTTTATCGGCTGTCATACCTTTTAAAATTACTCCATCTTTTTTTTTATGCAATATGGAAAGGAAATCAAGTGTGTGCACGAAAATACGGAAAATTTGTTAAACTCACGCCAGAAACAAAAAAAAAAGTTTGCGAAATAAAACTCTTGGGTTCGTAGACAAGTCATGTTGAATGACAAAAGTACTAAGTGGTTGAATACAGCTTGTTTCATATTTGGACGAGGATTTCCAAATAATCTCTTGATTGCGAAGGGAGTCATTGTTTTGAATATTTGGCCTCATTAGCATAAATGCTTCAGTTTCTGAACAAGCTTCCAAAATTTCACTTGTGAAGTTAAGGGCGTGACGTGATAAACTGTCTCCACGAATTTGGGCCTGATGCATTCAAATGCTTTTTGCGCTACGCAAAATTTTCGAAATTTTATTTCGGCATGTTAAAAGTGAGGTAATTTTTTCTGGTTTTAGCCTTTTTGAGCACACTTGAAATATTAAGAATACATGCACTCTTTTTTTACGACTGCACTTTGCACGCTTGCCATGTTTCCTGCAAAAGGTTTCCTATATGAAAGAGAAATACGTGGTTTCGTTTTCTTGTCTTGCATGGATTTATGCGCATACGAAATAATGAACAGGATTTCCGACCTTACTGATCTGCTAAATATACAGTGCTGACATTTCTGGTTCTCCCAACTTCCTTAGCAACTTCCTTGTTTGTTTTCTTTTCTGGGTCACTGTGGGTTTCGATTTATCCCTAAGTTAATTTGCAAAAACAGTCTTTGTCCAAGACCGGCTGTAAGAAGGCAGAAGCATTTGTAAAAAGAATAGCTTGGTTCTCCCTGGTATTTTAAATTGTAACAAATAAAAAGAAATAAAATTCTAATTTGTCCCAAGCTACTCGCTTGATTTTAGACCACGACCATTTGCCATTTTGTTAATAGCCACACACTGCTGGACAATTAACTGACTATCTACAGCACAGCAGATAGTGAGTAGCGCAGCCAATCAGAGAACGGCATTCATGTCTACTAAATAGACTATAGACCTCTTGCTTAACTTGGTATTTGTAATTCATCTTGTGAAGGATTCTGTTGTATTTGACTTAAGTCAAGCCTCTCTACAGTGGCCGTGTTGGGGCCAGAGGAGAGTGGCCGTTACAGACAGGTTACCGTGTTGGAAGGGGAGGAGTGTAATATGACACCCTTAGATTCTCGGGGTTGCAACATTTTAATCGTAATGAAATGCTTATTGTAGCGCGTAAATTCGTAATACAATCAAAACATATCGACAATATAGAAACCAAGTTTTACAATACAAAATGTAGTTTTGTATGAACCGTTCGTCAATCATTCATTAACTGGCCGTTATCAAGAAAATATTTAGGCAGTGATCGTTTTCGCTGTGGAAAGATGGTCGTGGTCTTCAAATCAAGCGAGTAGCTTTGGGGACAAAATTAGAATATTTATTTCTGTTTTATTTGCTACACTTTAAAATACCATGGAGAACCAAGCCTATTTTCTTTTTAACAAATGCTTCTGCCTTCTTACAGCCGGTCCTTGGACAAAGACTGTTTTTGCAAATTAACTTAGGGATTAAATCGAAACCCACAGTGACCCAGAAAAGAAAACAAACAAGGAAGTTGCTAAGGAAGTTGGGAGAACCAGAAATGTCAGGCACTGTATATTTAAGCAGATCAGTAATTTTCTTCCCCCTCCCTCCTTTCTTCTCCCCCCCCTCCCTCCCCTCCCCCCCTCCCCCCTTTCCCCCCCCCGCCTTTTTTTTCCCCCTCCTTTTTCCTTTCCTTTTCCCTTCCCCCCATCTCCATGGTCTGTTAAATGAAGCGAAGCATGACAGTTTTAAAGTCACTTGGTTTCATTGTGACGGACAATAACATGGGTCCTTCAATATGTACTCCACTGTTGCTACTTCAATTCTTAGAATGGGCATTCACAACACAGCTTAAACTTGCATTCTTTCTTACCCGCCTTCATACTACAAAAAGCCATGCTTGGCCCAAGTCCCCTACACAACCCACATGCTGTAACAGTCTCCGACCGGGAGTAAGAAGGCGTTAAGAAAAGCAAGTTGAAAATGAAGAATGCCATTTCGAAGAATTGAAGTAGCAAGGGAAAATATGGAAGGACCCATGTTTGTCTCACAATGAAAACCAAGGACTTAAAACGTTTCATGCTTCACTTCATTTAACATGACTATGGAGATAACCATCTACTTCAGACCAGAGACATACAACTTTATAACTAGGTGTTTATACTTGTGTCGTTTCTAATTGTTTTCGCTCTTCAATCGTGACTTTTCTTGCATGCATAGTAACGTATAAAATCGCGTTTTTGTGTAAGTTGTATATAAAATAAGTTGGCGACCAAAATTTACGAATTGTCAACCAAAATTTTTCTGTTAATCGCCAGCTGGCTCCTGAACGAAACAGTTAATTTCGATCCCTGGTTTAAGTGTCAAAATGTTGAAGGATGAGTTATCAAACATTAGAGCTGTTGAATCTTGCTGAACCTCCAATGGAGACACTCCCCTGGTCTCAAAACTGTCCATGTCTATTTAAGACAGGTGTCCACTTTAATATGGCAGGTTTTAAATATTTGACAGTGTCTGTGCGTGACTGGGATTAAAACTGAGTGTTGAGTTTTGCTGGTTTCTTTTACAGCTGCAATCATTGTAACAGCTACAAAAGAAAATGAGCAGCTTCAGTTGCTGACCAGTTTCTATAGGATCAAAACTGTCACTAGAGAATTATTAAATGCCACAGATGACATGGAGTAGTCTATAGCTCTAAGTGTTCAAGTGTATTGATCATTGCAGCAATCAATACAGTCTTAAATTTGGAGAGTGGTTTCAAATGATCACTATGATGGTTGAGATGTTATTGTGATAAAGAACACTCGGATATTTGCAAAAAGTTGCTTCTATATTGTCACGAAGGTTGTTGATCTTTTTTCTCTGCAATCTTAGCGATTGCAGTGATTGCAAGTAGCGATTAGATTGAAACCACCATGTAGGAGAGGAGGTGGTAATTTGTCTACCAGAGTTTGTAGACTTTGACATTTGATTTGCAGTAGAGAGCTAAAAAGTATATCATTCACCGAGGTGTGCAAGATTGCACATAATAAATTTCTATTTGGTCATGTATTTAAAAGAATCTTAAATATTGACTTCGTTGATGTTACAGGTTTATTATGAAATGTATGAAAAAGACAAGGAAAGATACGAAAAAGAAATGAAAAAGTACACATCAGATAAAGTCCCTAAAGAACCACCCACAAAGAAACCAAGGACTAAAACACCAAAGCAGAAAACCGCTGCATCATCTTCCTCAACTAAGGGAACACCTGCCATTATCAAGGAAAGTTCTCCTGATCCACGGAGCTCATTGGTCTCGCCAACTCTAAATCCACTCTCTCCTCAAAGTCTTGCCTCCATGCAACTTAATATTCCACATATTCCCATGCCTCAGCTTCTGCCACTAGCCGATGAAGAAAGCGAGTTTAATAACTATGAAGAGCTCCATCCAGCACCTCAAGATTCTTTCCTTTGAAGGATTATTATAACATCAAATGCAATTCCAAAGCTAGGGAACACTTATTGTGCTATTCTACTCAGGAGTGATCAACATTGTCTTTTGCCTTACAATATTATTATTAATATATTTGTTGGACATTTTGACAAGAGTAAAATATAACCCTCAACTAATGGATATTTCCTGTGAGAGCTACTGTTTTTAGGTAGCCTTGTCAAGAGATCTTACATCCAATTCTCAAAAATGACTTTGAAAGAGATGTATAGCAATCAGTTGAGAGAATTGATGTTTTGAATTTGACAGTGAACAGTTAAAAGAACATGAATCAGGAACTTACTCTGTTGTCTGGTATTCTATTTTCTCGAAGATTGTTGAGTTGATGGCATGAGCAATATAAAAAAAACCATGGGATTGGGTTAACATGAGCGTTAGGAGTAGGGGTCTAGTAAATAATTGCTTTGTAGCAGTGATAGTGTGTCTTTTTGTCAATCTGTGGCACAACCTCAAACCTCATCCCCAATGTCAGTAGCAAAAAGAACAAAAACCTCTTGAAGCAAGTCAAATTAAAGGTGGCCTGTGGGCAGGCAAGTGAATTTAAGAAATTCTTGCTAATAATGACTAAGGTTGAAAGGTATTAAATTTTGTGACCCATGAGTGGACTGGATTTTTTTTACTTTGATGTACCCAGGCTATTCCTCATATAAAATGTGGATTAATCAGAGCCCCTATTTTTAGCATTTTTAAAACCATCCTAAAAGTGCCCTCCCTTGAGCCAAAAGTAAAGGTAATCTGGGGGGAACTCCCTGTGATGACCCATACTGGGAGTCTCTGCCTTGAAGGGATACCTTTTCAGCCTTCAGAAATATACCAGGGTGATGGTGATTTCACCAGTTGAGGTTTATGAAAGGATAGTTAAATCTGCTATATTTGGTATATATCAGTGGCGGATCTAGGAAAGGGCAGGGGCAGGGGCTCCCTATTATTTGGGTAAAAAAAAGAAATGACAGAAGGTATAAAAGCCAGCAGTGCAAGTAAATCAACCCCCACCCCCCTTAGCTCATTGTCTGGATCCGCCACTGTATATTTAGAAGGACCTTTGATGAGGCACGGTGGCGTCATGGTTGGTGTGCCTAACTTCAGAGAGAGCGGTCTGGGTTCCCACCCTGGCGCGGGGACATTGGGTTGTGTTCTTGGGCAAGACACTTAACTCTCACAGTGCCTCTCTCCACCCAGGTCTATAAATGGGTACCGGCGAGTTGTTGGGGATACCAAACAACATTGTGGGGAGTGACCTGCGATGGACTAGCATCCCGTCTAGGGGAAGTAGAAATACTTCCAGCTGCTTCATGCTACAGAAAATGGATAAGCTCCGGCAGCTATGAGCCAGCCTTGGCTCCAAGACTTCACTTTGGTTAATTTTGTAAAAATAGGTAGATAAGAGGGGTACCTTTTCTGTCAAGATGGTCCACAGAGGAATAAGGGGTTAGACCTCTTGGGAGGAGCCTCCCCGTGTAAAATTAGGTAGAACACCCCTCCCCTGGTTAATAATCCAAACTAATTAATGCAGGTTTCGGAAAAAGTTGCTCTGAAAAGTTCATTATTTTGGTGGATAAAAGATCATGTGAAAAAGAAGCCGTTTACATACTGCTGTCAAATAGCTGCACATGACAGGTTAACAGTCCATAAAATCTTTGAAAATTAATAGACCAAAGGTCCTGGCCTGCTGATAACCAATCACATTGGAGAATAAAAAATGAAACACATGCTCACTAGATTAAGAAAATAATTTGTGGCACAACAATGCAATAGTGTCAGGAAACAGGTGCAATGGTTTTGAGCCTATTCTTGGTTTTTTTAATTTCCCACTTTCTTCCTTTGTGTTTGTTCCCTCTTTAATTTTCTCGCAAAATTTTGGGGAGCATCACCATCTCTGGAAGCAAATCGCAACAAAAACCCATTAAACAATTAACAGTACGAGTAATAATCTGGTTACTTTCCACACTCAATTGAAAACCGCTCTAAAAGACAAAAACAGCCAAGGAAATTATAATACTACTAATAATAATGATAATAATAATAATTTAATAATAATAATAACAATAATTAATAATAATAATAATAATGATAATAATAATGATAATAATAATAATGATAATGATAATAATAGAAAGTGTTTTTGCTTCCATTCCTGATTCATTTTGAGTATTCAGACCCCGGGGGGGGGGGGTACTACCTATAATGGCCTATACAGGGAGGCTCCACCCGAAAGGGGCACCTTTTTCAAGTTTCAGGTATATAAAAGGGTAGTGATTTCACAAGTTGAGGTACATAAAAGGGTAGGGAAATCGGTCATTTGGGTATTTGAAAGGGCCTTTAATTATAAGAGATGCTCCTCATGGCTGTATCAGTTTATTTATTAAGCAGTACGTGGAAATGAGAACAAGACTTCCTGAAGTAGGAATGTGAAAGGGGTACCTTTTCTAAATAAAAGGTATATAAAAGGGGTACCTTTTCTGCCAAAATGGTGTATAAAAGGGTAAGGGGTTGGACCTCGGGGCGGAGCCTTCCCGTATAAACGTATTAAACTTTGTTAAGTCCCCACCCCCCCCCTCCTCCCGCTCCCCCAAGATTCAGACACTTCCAGGAGAGCCTGCCGCCTGCCGCCTGCAGGAGCGCGAAATTTGACAAACAGTGTAGTCCCATGAGACTTTGCGGGTGCGCATTGCTGGAGGAAGTCGGAGATTTCACGGGATTTTTTGCTCATGAATTGTAGCTTCTTGCAGATATGAACATCGTTTGAATGAGTATTTGGGTTATTCTGGTAAGATGAATCGCTTTCGGACTTCCAAGTACCG
>JAHPZR010031457.1:15000-24526 GCA_019787425.1 Platygyra sinensis
TCGTGGGTGTGTACTTATGACGATGACAGCGATGGTGGAGTTGCGCAAGATGGCTGCCATCCTCAAAATAATAGGTTGATAGAGACATGCAGTCTGTACAGTTTTACCGTGTACTTTTTTGATATATGACGGCATGTTATGATTAACTGACACCTGTCAAATTAAGTTTTCCGCTGACCAGTACCATGTGACCATATCATGGGCTTGAGTCTACAACTCATTGAGGTCACATGTTCTTTGAAGTTGACCTCTGACCAAGTGCTGGTTTTCGATTGGATCGTGGTCTCAGGTCAGGTTAACTTGTTGAAAACAGGGCAGGATTGCTCGGAAGCAGGTTAACGCTAGCCCAAGATTAATATTTCTTCAAATTTCAACTTTTTCTTCTATACAAATGTTTTTGCCGCTTTGTTTTGTGTGTATGGCGATTATAAAACTCAAAACAGGAAGCCAAACAATAAACAGAAAACCTCATCGCAAAGTTACAAAACTCAAATCAAAATTCTACCTTTTCCTGGGTTAGCTTAATTGGGCCCACTGAACAACCCGACTAAGGAGCTATGCTTTTAGGCTGGCCTAAATCGATATATTACACTAATTCAAGTGCTGTTGAAGGCCTTAACAAGACTGTCGCATACAAGACAATCCCTAATTAACTTAAAGTAAGTTAGCAATGGGAATAAGACAAGAGAAATAATATAGAGGTTGAGGGATGAATAAAAATGATTTCTCTTATTTTAATCTCCTGAGACTTGAAGGGATATTTAGATTTTAAGTAATGATCCAGGTAATAACTGTACCATTTTCTATTGTCCTGCGGCAATACGCTTTCCCCATGTTGAAACGGTTTTGTTTTCAGACCAAGAATTTATCAACTGATAGAAAGCAGGTTTATGAAATAAAATGTATTTATTATAAACTCTATTCTGAAAGGTAGTTTTCTTTACAAGTGTGTAAACATTTCAACCAATCACAACAGTCGTAAACAAAGACAATAAAAACCTCCAATTTTTTAATGTTTCCCACATAGGATTACTCTGGTATTTAGAAATGAAAATAGTTGATCAATTAAGGATAAATAAATATGCAGCTACCTGAAGTTCTGGTGAGTTTTGCTAATTGAACCAGTCAGAAGTATGATAGAACAATAGCAATGTTGTGCAAAAGTTAGCACCTTTCTGCATTCCTTGCCGCGTGGTTGCCTCCTTCTTACATGGGCTGTTAAGTTTTTTAAAATAGCATATTAAAATTGAATCATCTGTCACAATCAGGTGCTTGCTAGTTCTTGTGGAAAGTCTGTATCCATATGGGACCTACAGAAGCAACAAGAAAAATACAGTGAGTATGTTGTGGTTTAAATTTTTTTTTTGGTTTAATTTTTTTTAAACCAGTTTAAATTTTTCAAACTGGGTTGAAATTTTTCAAACCAGTTAGAAATTTTCAAACCAGTTTATTTTTTTTTTCGTCAACTATCTATAAAAAAGCGAAAATAACTCTTCACCTTCCTCTATCCTATTCTCTCCTATTCTCACTGAGTTCCTCCTGAGTTCTGCCAGCTACTCTACCCCTTCCCCCAAATGTACTAATTAACAGCAGGTTTCACTTTTTTTTCTTTTTATCCCGTACTCACCAGGATTTGATCCGCCAACCTCTGGATCTGCTTCCCATTGTCATTACCACTTGGCCATGAAAGCACTGGATGCAAGAGCTCTCATAGTTGTTTTAATTATCAGTTCATCACCCCAAGCCCCTCTCATATAAATTTTAATTTATTCATAAATACATATAAATTTTAATTTATTCATACATGAACTTTGTCTTAATTACTAAGAAGGCGCAATTCCAAATAATTAGTAAGGTAGGCCTAATCACTAACCTGAGAGCTCAACCCAAACTACTAAGTCATATGCAAAGTTCCCAGCCTAACATCAAAACTAACCATTCTAATTAAGTGCTTAGGCCTAATCACTAACTTGAGTGCTTAACCCAGATTACTAAGACACATGCTCACATTCTGCTCAAAATTGAAAATTAAACTGGTTTAAAAATTTCAACCCAGTTTGAAAAATATGAACCAGTTTAAAAAATTTAAACTGGTTTAACAAGAATTAAACCAAAAGTAAATTCAAACCACAACAAGTACATCATTCGATCTGTCAATTTTGTTCTCACTCTGTGATGTGCTTTTGAACATGTTTGTTTGTTTTTTTTTTGTTTTGTTTGGTGCATTATGATTTGGTGCAGGTTTAGAAAACCACCAAGATTTGGTTCACAGTTTTTGCTGGAAAGGAGATGGTTCTTTATTAGTCACATCTAGTAAGGTAAGTAATAATTAATATACATAAAAAAATACTTGATTCTGATTGGGTGAGAGCAGTACAGGTCACATGTAACACAAATGCAAAAAGGGTAATACCAGTGCAAATAGCACATCATAATTCTGGATTATGATTGGCTGAAACAATTGCAAATTTTCTAAGCCAACAATATCACATAAAATGATGATGAAAACTTTATGTGGAAACTTTTAAAGATCTTCTAGCAGTTCCTCCACATGATTTTTTTCATGTTTATATCATTAATAAGTAATCATTCAGTATTTCTCATTCAATTTGTAATTAATTTGCTCTTGTTAGCTTTTCAAAAAGCTGCAATTGCATTCACCGAAGCGGCTCGTGCAATTTCATCTTTTTGAAAAACTCACTGTGCAAATGTTTTCCTTATAAACTGAACTCGAAACCATATGATTATCTATACTACTTTTTTTTCAATGTTGAGCTACATATATACTGAACATTCTGGATATGAGATTGGAATCTGTTCAGCTTGGCTTATAGCCTCTGGATTAAGTGACTGTATACATGTGTTATTCGTCACTTTTTGAATCCCTTATCAGTGTCTTGGCTTTGTTGATCTTCTGTAGGTAAGGGGCAGGGGTTGGGTTGTTTGTTCCAACCCTTATTATTTCAAGAACAATTTAAGCAAGCAGATTCACCAGCTGATGAAAGCATAACACTGCCACGCAGTATTTTTACCTGATACTGTTATTTTCTCTTTATCCCAGGACAAAAAGATCCACATCTTAGACCCCCGTAGCTCTTCTGTAGTTGTGGTAAAGTAAATAATATAATTATCTATTTTTTAATATTAATAATTGATTATTAATAACAGATGGTAAGGGTTTTTGATGATCGTCATCTTTGATAAACCATATGTGTCTGAAGTGACAGTACAAAATGTGTTTGGATATAATTATTTATCGCTAGTTTTTTGGTCCTTCCTTCACTATCCTGGTCAGGTTTCACTTTACTTTTTCTGCAACAACAGAAAAACTCACCATCTGTTAGAATAGGACAGAATTCATATGTATTTGTTTAATATATTGTAGATGAGGACTCTTGGTTATGCTGTTATTGTTAAAGAGGGCTGCCATAAATTAGAATAATGTAGAAAGATAAAGTCTGCATACATGTATGAGTCAAGTTGCCCATCAGGCCGGAGCTTATCCCAGTTTGTGTAGCATGAAGTGATTAGGAGTATTTGTTTTCTCCCCTGGATGGGATGCTAGTCCATCACATTAATTTCGCTGGTACCCATTTATATACCTGGGTGGAGAGAGGCTCTCTGAGAATAAATTGTTTAGCCCAAGAACACAACACCATGTCTCTGGCCAGGGTTCAAACTCAGACTGCTCAGTCTGGAGACGAGCACGCCAACCATAAGGCCATTAAAATAAACTTTAGGGCAAGTGTGTAGTCTGTGTTGAAATGCTCTGGCCCTAACCTAATTCTAATAAGGAAACAGTATTAATATTGTGGTGTATAGGAATGTGATGGCTTTGATGGAATGAAAGAATCCAGAGTATTGTGGCTTGGAAACACAGACAAGATTCTTGGTGTCGGTTTTGCTAAGGTAAGAACATGACTGAGTTTTCCTTCTTGAGTCCTTATTAGTAATTTAATTTGGCCATGATGTGAATGATATTATACTGTAATATGAGTAAGGTATGATAGAACTTTGGTAACGAGGTTTTGGTCTTAATATTATCGTCGTGTTGTCACAGGCAGCTTTCCTTGTTTTCAGTGATAACAAGATCAACAGCTGTGCTTTGCCTACAATTTTGTTACTATCGACAACAAAGGCCAACAATGTGCTACTAAAATGGAGCCAGTTGCCTGGGACAATGGCACAATTTTAACATTAATTAAAATGATAATTAAAGGGTGCAAAGAGAGATGTTTGTTAATGACAAGACAAGACAACTTTATTATTACATTTTTATACATATTACAGTAGACAGACCTGGCACCACAGGTAGCAAAAGCTAATCGAGGTGGGCCAGGAACAATAAAAATAAATGACATTCATTAGTTCATTAAGGCTACATGGTCAATTCGAAGTATTTAGGACAGAACAGGATTGGAACTGGATAAGGAATTGGGTAAGGAAGTACAGCTATGAAGAGTAAAAATTAACTTTTGATATAATGAATTCTAAATCTTTATAAGAATCTTCATTTTCCAATATTTTTAACAAGATCATTTGTATCTTCTTTTTAAAGGTAGCTTTAGGGAGTGCTCTTAAATTGGATGGTATCTCATTCCACAGTTTCGCACCAATTCTTGAAAATGACTTCCTCTTAACTTCAGTATTTGATTTCTGCATAAAATTTATAGGTAAAATATGAGCATTTAAGAATAAAGGAATTGCGTGATCAGGTCTATTAGAGAAATAAATGAAGTGAAGGGCACGTTTTTAGAGAATTAATTCTGTTAATTATGATTAATCTATGATCCTGTGTAACAGTCACGTTCTCGTGAAGTTGTTGTCTGGGATGTTAAAGAGATGAGCAAGCCAGTAGAGAGGCTAAGCTTTGATACATCATCTGGGTAAGTATGTGTAAGTGTTTGAAATAGCCCTTTTCACAGTTAGTTTTTCTCATTTGCATTACATTAAAATTCAGCGTGGATGCGAGGCAATTTCAGGCTAAAACTGCGAAATAGCCCAAAATTGCCTCGCATGCAAGATTTCATTGTAATGCAAATGAGGAGGGTTAAGAGTGAGAAGGGCTATTTTGCCATAATTATTTCATCTCACTGAGCACCTAGCTAGACTTGCCTCAAGTCGACCTCATGAATTTCAGGCTAGAATAGCTAAACGAGCAAAGCAAGCTGCAAGGTTTTAGGCAACAAGGCGGCGTTGTGAAGGTTGCAAAGCAGCCAAGCGTGAGTTCGACTTGTCTCACTTGAAGGCTTTTTATTTGAGTTTTGTGTAAAAATGAGGAGTGGCATGACTTGCAACTAGTGTCTCAGATTACCTTTGCAAGTTCTTGATTCAAATTGAGGAACACATCGATATCTTTTTAAACTTGAATGTCCTGCAACTGTTGTTCTGAACTGTCAATCTCCTACATACGATGCTGAAATGGCATGGGAATTTAGGTTTTAAGACCTGATCTTCTATAAGCGAAATCACCTACACCATTTTAACAATCAAAAGCGTGCTGAGCTAGCTCTGCAGTCACGCTTTCCCAGCAATTAGGGCAGAAATAAACACATCTCTTCCAGACATACGTTTCCACTGTCTTGTGCTGGAAGTTGTCTAATATACAATATTCCATCAGCCTTTGAGGCTTCTTAATTATTAGTGACTTTTGCAATCAAATCCATATTGAAGTCAACCGCAAGTCATGTTTTCCAGGTTCGTGTCATGTTGATCAGTTCACTTTTCAAATTTCATTACTGAGCTTAAAGCACTGATTATATTACCGTGAACACCTAAAATATGTCTGGAATGTTTATTGTGTTGTAACCAATCACATGCGAGATCTTCACACCACAGAAACCACAGGCAACGAACCGTTTCCTATCGGCCACGGAACAAATTATTTTTGTTTTGTTTAAGATACAAACTGTCTTATTAGGAATTCAAAACACCGCTGTTCTCCAAGATCAGTGCTGAGGACCGCATCCAGGTCATCGTTCGAGTTTAGAAAGAAAAAATTTAGAAGCCAACGCGACGCGACGGCGACCAGCTTTCAATGTAACGACATCACATGAAGATAATAAAAAATCAACAATCGTGATTAGCATAATCCTTGCCAATATTTTTTTGTAGAACAAGGGTTGAGTTGTGTGGGCTAACAATTGAACCCTCGAACTACTGTGCCGGCAGAAGTTCCTTGATCGCAAGATCGCAAACTGGAAAGACCGCCGAACAAATTTGCGATCAGGCGTAACTAATTATTCCGATTTCGACCGTTACAAAAAGTTTGAAAATTCACACGCCAAACCGTCACGTGCGTCCGCCCGGCACATCGGCTTTGTAATTTATTTCAAAATCGCTCAAACCTGTATTTTTCGCTATTATAGCACATACTGCAAACAAATGGGAAGGAAAAGTAATTGTTTACTTGCTTGTAAAAAGACTGAATGTTAAAACAAAACGAAAATATAATTTGTTCCGTGGCCGTTAGGAAACCATTCGTTGCCTTGTGGTTTCTGTGATGTGAAGATCTCACATGTGATTGGTTACAACACAATAAACATTCCAGACATATTTTAGGTGTTCACAGTAATAATTATAATCAGCGCTGTAAAATTCACCATCTTTATACATTTATCACACTCACAATGACTTTGACAATGCTAATCCTAGCAGGCAGGACACCTGTCAAATATGAGCTCAGTTGAATGGCCTTGCTCTCCTTGCTCTCTTAGTGAATAGAGCACCTGGCGTTTGGGAGGTCATGGGTTCGATTCCTGTTGGTGACTCAGATTTTTTCTTTGTACTGTGCTTGTGTCACATTTCACAAGTCATATTCCAGTGACAGTTCTGCCCCGAAAGGATATTCATGGTAACTCTGATTAATGGAAGCACAGCAACCTGTTTTTTGGGTTTCTTAAATTGGTACCAATCAAGAAGGAAAAGTCCTTCATCTGGCAGGTACTAAATAAACAAGATGAAAGAATTTTCCTGAAAGTCTAAGCACCTGGTATGCTAGCAAAATTGTTAGCACATCAATTTTTGGATCTACCCTGGCCGGCACCAGAACCTGAGTTGCTGCACCAAAATTTATCTTTGATCTTGATAAGCGTCTTTTGGACTTATCATAATGTATCTCCTAGTGTCTACCTGAATTGGCTTGTGTCAGTACTGGCAAACAGTCACCAGAGCATGAAATTCATCATTCTGTTATTAAAATATGTACCATTAATGAACATTCATTTCATGTTAAAATGTCACAGCCACTTATCCACACAACTTTCTTACACACAGAATACTGATGCCATTTTTTGACCCAGACACCAACATGTTGTTTTTAGCTGGGAAGGTATTGACATTCTTTTGTTTAGTTATTAACCTTGATAATAGAATACTTGATCATATAGAAGCTTTTAAACAAGTCATGCTCATGGTGTGGCAATTATGTCATGTTAGAAAATACCCTGCAAGAAAGTGCACAGAAGAAGGAAGAGGGGGAAAACAGAAAGTATTGTAGTTATTAAATATGACCTTAATACGTCTGTTATTGTATTTGACTGTGTGTTTGTACAGGCTGATTCTGTTATTCAATACTTGGAAGTATCTGACACGGCTGCATCTTTCCTTACTCAAGGTAATAATCCAGTTTAACTGGGTTGGGTATTATAGCTCTTGTAAGTTCTCACTTAAAATAAAAATGGCTCAATTCTCTTTACGAGGATATCTATAAAACAAACAACAGAAACAGACCCCAAACAACTTTAAGCCTCAAGACAAAAACAGCTGCTTTTCATTACAACCAAGCAAAAGAATTACGAGAGCTGTTACACTTCGAAATTTATTACTTTCATGCAAGGAGGCAGGTGATGAGAAGGATATAATTTTCTTTACATTTAATATTCAATAGATGTAAGATTTGTTTGATCTACACACAAATTGTACATTTTTATTTCAGGAGATTAATATGTCCAGAATACATGTAAAGTTTCTTCATGGTTTAGTATTTTTTGCCCATGTGAATTTGCTATCTGACACTGTGAAGTGCAGAATGGTATACTTTGGTCACTTGCATTGTAACAAGTTGTAACGTGTTCAACACAAGAACCTTCCTTGATTGCATTCAAGATAATATCTTTTTTATATCATCAACAACCTCCACTCAAGGCCCTTTTTGGAGCCTTCTTGCTCTATTACTGAACTGTAGATCTATTGACTTTTTTGTTTATTTTGCTTTTAATTAGTGAAAACAACAGTTTGATTATGTTTTATACAGTATCATCGCAGATTATGGACGAACAACACAAAGGAATGTGTAGTGTTCCTAAACTTGCCCTGAATGTTATGGAGTGTGAGGTGGTGCGGCTTCTTCAACTGACAAAATCATCTGTGGTACCACTCAGTTACTGTGTGCCTCGAAAGGTATTTTTACCCTGTTTTCAAGTTGATCATCTTTTTGGTAGTTGGGTGAAACACATGTAAAAGGTGTCTTTTTCATATTCCCAATTAATAGAAAACCTTGAATAGGCTGGGCCAACTCACAAGAAAAATTAGGCACACATTGGCTGGAAGATTTGTCACCAAGAGGGAATTGATGACGTTTAGGGCAGCATTGTAATCTTTCCACATTTACTGACCTTTGCCATAACTTGACTGTTGCTCCAGATCTTTCCCATCTGCTTCATTTTCTCCACCACATGATCTTTGGACGACACCTCCTTTTAATTACCTTCCTTCTGGCACCCTGTGTAGAGCCGTCTTGGTCAGCCAATGACATTCACTGCCAATACACCTTTAGTGTATTATCCTGTCACAGGAAAACAGGAATGATCAATAAATTATTCAGAGCTTGTTATTTATTCTCTAAACCTTCAATCTAGTGTCATGACTCACCTCTGGGTCAGAAAAACACATTGGTACTGTCACTTATTTTAATTTGGTGTGTAATTTTTTTATATCTCTTAAGTCTCACAGAGAGTTTCATGAAGACTTGTTCCCTGATACTGTGGCAAGAGAAGCATCCATGACAGCAGATGAGTGGTTCGGTGGAGCTAATAATCCCGTAAGTTGTGACATCTCTTTCCATCTTTTTTTTGTTACCGGTACTTTGTTTGTGGGTGAGTCCTTTTCTTTCTTGCAGCTATACATGCAAATGAAACAATGTGGCACATATATTAACCTCTGATACCGAAATCAAAGGTTTGGTTGCCAAGATTATTTTGATGTGTCCTATTCAAAACCCAGAAAATTATGCTATTTTGCAGTTGCAGTTGTGTATACACACAAAATAAGTATTTGTTTAAAACCAATTGAGTCCTTTTGAAGTAAATGATATCCCCAGTGTTGTATAAGGTGATGTTAAATTGCATCAAACTCTCTGCCTCCCATGAAACCTCTGATGCATTGGAAAGCCTTACTACTGATTTGTATTTAACCCGTTGGTGCCCAAGGGGTACGTCTCCCTTTGATGAGTAAAATCGTCTGGCGTTAGACAGAGTAAAATCTGTAAGTCACTATTGGGCATTAAAGGGTTAAAGAGATAGTTTTT
>JAHPZR010031458.1:0-2500 GCA_019787425.1 Platygyra sinensis
CGAGCAGCAGCGGAAAGCGAATTTTATCGGCTGTCATACCTTTTGAAATATCTCCATCTTTTTTTTTAAGCAATATGGAAAGGAAATCAAGTGTGTGCACGAAAATACGGAAAATTTGCGAAACTCACGCCAGAAACAAAAAAAAAGTATACGAAATAAAACTCTTGCGTTCGTAGACAAGTCATGTTGAATGACAAAAGTACTAAGTGGTTGAATACAGCTTGTTTCATTTTTGGACGAGGATTTCGAAATAATCTCTTGATTGGGAAGGGAGTCATTGTTTTAAATATTTGGCCTCATTAGCATAAATGCTTCAGTTTCTGAACAATCTTCCAAAATTTCACTTGTGAAGTTCTGGGCGTGACGTGATAAACTGTCTCCACGAATTTGGACCTGATGCATTCAAATGCTTTTTGCGCTACGCGAAATTTTCGAAGTTTTATTTTGGCATGTTAAAAGTGAGGTAATTTTCTCTGGTTTTAACCTTTTTAAGCACACTTGAAATATTAAGAATACATGCACTCTTTTTTTTACGACTACACTTTGCACGCTTGCCATGTTTCCTGCAAAAGGTTTCCTATATGAAAGAGAAATACGTGGTTTCGTTTTCTTGTCTTGCATGGATTTATGCGCATACGAAATAATGAACAGGATTTCCGACCTTACTAATCTGCTAAATATACATGCAGTGCTGACATTTCTGGTTCTCCCAACTTCCTTAGCAACTTAAGCTTCCTTGTTTTTTTTTCTTTTCTGGGTCACTGTGGGTTTCGATTTATCTCTAAGTTAATTTGCAAGAACAGTCTTTGTCCAAGACCGGCTGTAAGAAGGCAGAAGTATTTGCAAAAAGAATAGCTTGGTTCTCCCTGGTATTTTAAATTGTAACAAATAAAAAGAAATAAAATTCTAATTTCTCCCAAGCTACTCGCTTGCTTTTAGACCACGACCATTTGCCATTTTGTTTATAGCCGCACACTGCTGGACAATTAACTGACTATCTACAGCACAGCAGATAGTGAGTAGCGCAGCCAATCAGAGAACGGCATTCATGTCTACTAAATAGACTACAGACCTCTTGCCTAACTTGGTATTTGTAATTCATCTTGTAAAGGATTCTGTTGTATTTGACTTAAGGACGTTCGCGCCCAAAACTTCCCACGCACAGATTTTTTTTAAACTTTGTCTGCAGGAAGAAAATGATAAGTTTAGATTAAAAACGTAAAAAAAATCGGGGGTCACCGAACTCGTTTTGAAGATAAGGCGTATCGCAGACCATAGCATTTCTAGGATTCCAGTCATTCGAGGCGATTTTGCCCAGATTCATTACTATCGGCATAAAGTTAATTTGAAGAATCATATCTTAGTTATGTGTGTTTAACACAGCATATATAGGCCTATTTGATAGATCTTTGCTACACATGTCATTAAATCAGCTAGAATTAGCCTTAAAAAATACAACTTTTAAGTTACGCACACCTGTATCCACGTACCAATTCGACCCTATTTGAATAGTATATGAGAAATAATTAAAACTTCCCACGTACAGATTTTTTTGTTTTTTAGTATAATGGAAAGAATCAGAAAAGGAAGTGATCTGCCGAAAAAAAATTGGGGGTCACCGAGCATCCAACAAAAATATTCGCACACAAAGTTAACGTAAAGGTCATCAGCTCTATATTTTGTTGAGTTTTCGACTCCGTGCGCGCGCTTGAAAATGACGTGGCATGCTCGTGACCAATGAATAGCGTGCGCACTAGAGATGCGCAGTAGCAATGGGCGCGAACGTCCTTAAGTCAAGCCTCTCTACAGTGGCCGTGTTGGGGCCAGAGGAGAGTGGCCGTTACAGACAGGTTACCGTGTTGGAAGGGGAGGAGTGTAATATGACACCCTTAGATTCTCGGGGTTGCAACATTTTAATCGTAATGAAATGCTTATTGTAGCGCGTAAATTCGTAATACAATCAAAACATATCGACAATATAGAAACCAAGTTTTACAATACAAAATGTAGTTTTGTATGAACCGTTCGTCAATCATTCATTAACTGGCCGTTATCAAGAAAATATTTAGGCAGTGATCGTTTTCGCTGTGGAAAGATGGTCGTTGTAGAGAGATAAGAATTAGAGTGAATTCATAGGAGGGGGGGGGGGAACAGGGGGGTAAATCTCCCTTCTCCCTACTTTCTGAGCCAATTTCTCCCTCCTCCCTACTTTTTGAGCCAATTTCTCCTCCTCCCTAAACGGTTACGTTTCTTTTTCTCCCTCCTCCCTACTTTTTCCCTTTTCTCCTCCTCCCAATTTTTTTGGGCCATTTCTCCCTCCTCCCTATTCTGTTCCTCCCCTCCCCCCCTCATAGAACGTCCGCCAGGACAAAAGAAGTGGCCATTGTGTGGAGGTGGCTGTTACTGGAAGTTCCATTTTAATGACATGTTACATACATGTCCTTACTGTTGTTGGATAACAAAAGATATCGGACTACGTGTTTTTAAATTTTCAAGGTAA
>JAHPZR010031458.1:7500-12500 GCA_019787425.1 Platygyra sinensis
TTAAACCTTTCGCGGTCTTTATACTTCGAGAAATTCTCGCGATTGAGTCTCCTGCATTGAATTTTGAGCAGAATAGACCATTAATGGTCCAGTAGAAGTCGTTTTTGTTTGCTGAATTGCAACCGCTATCCAACAAATGCCATCGTTAGGTGGGGCTACTGTCGCGTGACGCCAGAATTGTATTTGAACAGGAAACCATCACGCAACACACCTCGCGAATGGCTTAATTTCGTTGTGGATACAAACTTGGCATATACGATAACGAAAAGCAAAATCTATACGAATGTTAAGTATAATTTTCATGATTGTTGCACGTATCAAACACTGCAAGCTGTTTTTTCTTTTCTCGGCAGATAATTTTCATGATCATTTCACGTATCTAACACTATGAGCTGTTTTCTCGGTAGATGTTGATAATGCCACTGTATCGACGAACAGTAAACAAGTCGGCTTGCAGCATTCACGCGGTGTAAATATGTTTTATTTTTCGGGTCTGAGTTTTCGAGACACCCAGAGGGTCTGAGTTTTTAGGGTCTGAGTTTTCGAGACACCCGAGGGTCTGAGTTTTTCGGGTCTGGGGTCTGAGTTTTCGAGGTCTGAGTTTTCGAGACACCCATGAAACTTGGCGAGCAGTTTTATATTGACATGCTTGCTCATTTGACTGGCTTTTTAATCTTAAATTTTGGTCACGTGACTTTTTAACGGCTAAAAACAATTCAAATCTTTAATCGAAAACAGGGTACTGAAAGACATATTTCGCAATTGTTTTTTGTTCTTTTCTGCTTTACTTCTGTCGAGTGCTATTTTATGCCGCCTTTTAATCATGTCCCCAAGTTAACAGAAACGGTTAATACAGGAAAGCAGGTCACGTGACTTGCTTAATGTTTAAATATCTTTAAACGAAATTAACCTATACCACCTTAAAAGGCAGATTTTTAATTTAACAATGATTCTAAACAAATTGAATCAAAAACATTTTAGAAATTCTCCGTGCAAACATGCCCCATTTTCAAAAACACGCATTGTGACGTCATTATTTAAGAGATGTCACGTGACGCTAAAAACCACTGTCATGTTGTTAAACAAGTGAAATTATATTTAATCCCTATACATGAGAGCATTAAGTCATTTTATACTAAAAAAAATTAAACCAAATTGATTAAGCCAAGCCTTAACACACTTAAGGATGTAATCCCTTGATTGTGAGGGAGTCATCGTTTTGAATATCTTGCCTCATTAGCATGAATGGTTCAGTTTCTGAACAAGTTTCAGAAATTTCATTTCGTTACGTCATAAATTGAGCCTGATGCATTTAAATGCTTTCTGCAATAAGCGTTTTTTTAAAATTATTTTCGGCATGGGAAAACTAAGGTTATTTACTCTGGCTTCAGACTCTTTAAGAACACTTGCACTTGAACACTTTAAGAACATTTGGAATACATGCGCTCTTTTATTACGATTGCACTTTCCACGCTTGCCATGTTCCCTGTAAATGCTTTCCTATATGAAAGAGAAATACGTGGTTTCGTTTTGTTGTCTTGTATGGAATTATGCGCATGTAAAACAATGAACAGGATTTCCGACTTTAATAATCTGATAAATATAAAGTGCTGACATTTCTGGTTCTCCCAACTTCTTAAGCATCCTTGTTTATATTTCTTGTTTAACCTGTGAGACCTGTGGGTTTCGATTTATCCCTAAGTTAATTTTTGAATACTTTGTTAATGCCCTTCGTCCAAGACTGGCTGTGATAAGGCATGAGCATTTTCAGAAAAAATAGCTGGGTTCTCCCGGGTATTTTAAAGTTTACTAAATGAAAAGAACTAAAATTCCAATTTCTCCCAAGCTACTCACTTGCTTTTAGACCACGACCCTCCGACCACTTACAGCAAAACAGATAGTGAGTAGCGCAGCCAATCAGGGAACAGCATTCATGGAATTTATACCGACTAAATCGACTATGGACTTCTTGTCTAACTTGATATTTGTAATTCATCTCGTAAAGGTTTCTGTTGTATTTGATTAAAGTCGAACTTCTCTACAATGACCATGCTGGGGCTGGTGGAGAGTGGCCGTTAATGACAAGTGGTTGTTATGGGGAGCTGGGAGGAGTGTAATATGACACCCTTACATTCTCGGGGTTGCAAAAATCGATAATATAGAACCAAGCAGACAAAGAAACCAGCGATGCATGGTATACGTATGGGTCAATTTTCGTCACGTTTTACAATACAAAATGTTACAAAGTGCAGTTTTGTATGAACCGTTCGTCAACCGTTCATCTACTGGCTGTGTTACCAAGAAATTATGTAGGCAAATGCGATACGTTATAGTGGTCGTTGTGGAAAGATGGTCATTGTAGAGAGATTAGAATAAGAGTGAATTCTTAGAGCGTCCACCAGGACAAACTCCGCCGAAGTGGCCATTGTGTAGAGGTGACCGTTACTGGAGGTTCCACTTAAATTACATTTTTCCCATTTCCTTATTGTTGTTGGATAACAAAAGATATCAGACTATGTGTTTTAAACTGTCAAGATAAGTACATCAGACAAAAGAAATTGTACTTTACACCATAGCGAATTTCATTTTGTAAAGTGAATCCACGAAAATACTCCGCAAGGGACTTTCCCAGTACTCAGTCATATTTCGTCATCCAAGCAGCTTCTGCTGCAACTCAGCTTTGGGGATTTTTCGACCTTGACTGTGAAAACAAACTTTTCACTGAACCTATAAAAGGTCTTAAGATACTAATAGTTAAAAAAGTTACAATTCAAGTTTAACATGTGTTCAAGATTTGGACATGTAAAACTGTATTTCAGAAAATGACGAAATTCACTTTGGAAAGTGAAACCTCGAAAGTGTCGCTGGGGAATTCCCCAATGTTATATGTCGCCATATTTTGTCATGTAAGTAACATCTGTTCTCAAACTCGTTAATAATTCATCAAGCAAAAGCGGGAAATCACAACGGTGAAGGAGCGAGGTTTGGATACCCAGTCTTAAGGACGTTCGCGCTAATTGTTTCTGCGCATCCTTACTGCGCACGCAAATCCACATGCCACGCCATGCCACGTCATACATCGAGCGCGCGCGCTAAGTACTAAAATGAACAATGATAGGGCAGATGGCCATTGCTAGAGCTTTGATTGGATTTAACGATCTTGGACGTGCGGTGACCCCTACTTTTCTTTTCAGAAACAGATTTTATTTGCAATTATCTACACATTATCCAAAAATGAAAAAAAAATCAATGTGGGAAGTTTAAAAAATTTGAATATTTCTGCCCACGGGACATGGAATCCTGCCATCTTGCGGCTACAAGGCGCGTGAAACCATGGTCGCTAAATGCGAACTTATTCTTTAAGGAACCTCACAAGTTGACTAA
Source organism: Platygyra sinensis (assembly GCA_019787425.1). Taxonomy (NCBI): domain Eukaryota; kingdom Metazoa; phylum Cnidaria; class Anthozoa; order Scleractinia; family Merulinidae; genus Platygyra; species Platygyra sinensis. The sequence continues at coordinate 10,885 of JAHPZR010031458.1, forward strand.
ATTTGCTTAATAGGTCCATCCAAACCATATTTGGCAGAGAACTTTTCCCTTCAAAGCTCTAATTACAATATTTTGGGACTTGCAGCCACTTTGATCTTCTTCGCTAACGAAGCACGATTTACTCAGATTTAGGTGTTCTTCCGGGCATGTTATTTCCAAAACGAAGTCGGTGACCCCCTATTTTTTTTACATTTCTGACATCGCTAACTCATGATCTTTCAATGGTAAAATTTTCAGAAAAAAATCAATGTTAGAAAAATTTCGCGCGAACGTCCTTAATTAGATGAGATTTTTTGACGATTTTACTTCTCCGCTTTATTGTGACACAGAAAAACGTTTTCAGTTCTCCCTCATGGCAGTTCTATGTCTATTTCGCAGACGATCAGTTGCGATTCCTCTCTGAATTTTTTACAAAATTTCCCAAAACGCTGGGTACGTAGCATATTTACAACACTGTGATTGCTGAAGGAAGTGCTGATTGTAGGTCTTCAGATCACCGTCTTAGTTAAATAAAACAGGCACTAAATAGTATGTCACGCGTTGTTGAAAAATTGCCCTATATTTACTGTTTTCACTTGAATGGAAAATACATTCAACCAATATTGCGGACTATTTCAATTCATGCTATGGCAGGTTGCTGACTGCCAGATAAAGGATAAGCGTAACAGATTTCCAATTCTCCTCACTGCCAGGGTTATTTTAATGAACTGAGCCATTTATTTTACACTAACCCGTTTGTCTGTATAAAATGAATATAGTGTCTTTTCTCTCTATTCCTTCATTCAGTCTGTTAAGGTCGGGACACACTAGGGGACTAGTCGCAGGGACTTGCTTCGGGGACCAGTCCCCTAGTGTGTATTCGTATTTCTAGTCGCAGGGACCACATTTTCGGTCCCTGCGACTAGTCCCACGAATTAAGCTGGTTTGATTTCTGGGACTAGTCAGAGGGACCGATACTCCCACAAAACGGTCAATTTTCTAGTGTGTACACACTAAGGGATAAGTCCCTGCGACAAGTCCCTGGGACTAGTCCCCTAGTGTGTGCCTAGCTTTAAGGCGCGCTACACAAATAAGTGGTAAGCGCGAAGCTCGCAGATTTTTCTCTCTTTTTCCAAAATTCTTTTACAGGAGGATACATTTGGCCTCCGTGAATTCGCCCAATTGTTGAACGGCTCTTGTTACAGTCGCAGCACATTTTACAGTCCATGCAAAAACTAACCTTTCATTTTGGGACTGTCCGTTGCATAATTTATCGAAATAATTGGAGCACATGCCTAATGCTTCAACGTCTGAAAGAAGTGCTGATCATAGGTCCTGTAGTCCGGTTATATTTAGTGTATTAGTGTAAACATATAGTATACCGATCATGATAGCTCTGCTTACTAAAGAGACGACAATTATAAGGCTTAGTTCATCACACTTGCGACATATCGACATACATGCCACAACATAAACATAACGACATAAGAAGGACGTTATGTCGATATGTTGCGGCAGTGTGAACATACTGACATAGTGTCAGAAGTCAGCGGCTCGTTATTTCTGCATCATTTGGGATTGATTAAACGTTTTATCACGTGTGAAAAAAAAGAAAGATGGAAAGAACTAGAATATTA
>JAHPZR010031459.1:0-13532 GCA_019787425.1 Platygyra sinensis
CACTCACAAAAAGGCAGTAATTTTGATTTTAATTCGGGAAGTGACGAGGAAGCAGGTAGTGAAAGCGATAGAAGAGTTTCAAGAAGGGTAAGCTTATCAGGAAATAAAAGCACAAGACATTTGCATTCGTTAACAAGCTCGACACAAGAAGCAGGTGTATTAGGAAGTGTCCATCACTATGGTAACGCGTGGACGGATCATAACAGAACCACCCGGAGAAAAATATCAACTGTTATAGCGCCTCAGGGAATTGCAATAAACGCGGGGAATTCCTCGGCTTCACCATCAAGCGAAAAGACAGGCAAGGAACAAAGCTTCACAAATGAAACAGGACAGAATGCTAACGCGCTGCGTAGCTTTCACCGCTTGGCTCTGGCCGCTGTCGCGGCAGAAAGATTCCGTGCTAAAGCTTCCAAACCGAGTTCTAAAAACCACCAAATTGTTTTTCCTGCGCGAAAGCTGTCGACAAAGGAGAAATTGGAAGAGTTGCAAAGACCAACCGAAAGCTACTTGAGGCATTCTGTAGTGGAAGAAACGGTCTCCAAAACGCCTAGCTTAACAGCAAGAAGCAAATCTCTGGGTGGAACTACTTCTGGCAAAACATCAGCCAGCAGTGTCAGAAATGTTCGCCGTGTCAGTCAGGCTGCCATGACAACACGAATTTTGATCGAGAGAAAACACAGAAAAACGTCGGGGAGCGGGTTCTCAGGCTTGGAATCTCAAAGACAGGCAAGCCAAGCAAAGTCTCTTGCCGAAATGATGAATGAGTTAAAGGACTGTCGTTACTTGAGAAACTCGACCATGAATGACAATTAATATCCTGGAAAATAAAGTAATAATAAGAAAGAATTTCTTTCATGATATCAAATGGGCTACGTCGTGCTTTGCAAAACTTGAAAAGTTTTCCCTTAACATTTTCAATTTCGTTGTTTGCAATCCGTGCTAATCTTGTCTATCCTTAACCATCCTTGTTCCTATTATATTTTATAAGTATCTCTGGTGTTTTTGTTTTCTTTTTGTTTAACTACTTTTTTTCAGGTTTCTTAATTTTTTTTTCTCTCGACACGAATTCGGGTACGCTCGACGGACGAAGAGAGACGAAGAGCTGCTCGTTCGTAGAATACTTTTTAAGCGTCGAATGCAAACATGTTTGACGGCATTTGAAGGATTCGAGTAGCCATCAATGTTGAGACTGGCATGAGTTATCAGTAAAATCTGAGCAAGTTTTCTAATAGTTTTGTTGTTGTTTTTGTTTTTGTTGTTGTTGTTGTTATTGTTGCAGTTCCAGTTCCTTGCCCAGGGTGAGGGACTGGACCAGAGATTTCTCTCTGCGGTTACAAAATTGGTTGCCAACACTACTGCATCTTCGTTGCTTCCCTTTCTGCTTATTGTACACACTGATACATTTCAAAATTACTCTTCGCCGGTTATCTCATCGCAAATCCACACATCTGAAAACACTCTTCACAATGGAGACATCATGAAAACAGCGCCCTACTCGAATTATTGTTCCAAAGTTTAGAAGTAGTACTATCTGCCTAGAGTTAAGTGCCGCTACTGACCTAGCTCGATTAGCGTGTAAAATTACACATAAAGTAGAAGCTGCTGTTTAATGTGTTATCGTATAAGCTGAAACACACGAAAGCTAGAGAGAATTATAGTGCAATAAAGGATGGCAGAAAAGTAGGCCTTGTCTTGTCTTTTTCAAAATCGTTCACGATTGTTTGATGTGGTATTGTGCAAGTTCGCCCAGTTCAGCGGTGTGGCAAAACTTTGAGAACGCGCCAAAGAGCAAAGTACAATAAAAGATGGGGAAGACATGTAATCTTGGTCTCCTCTTTGTCTTTTTTTAGGGATATGTTCGTTTCTTTTCGGTATGCAACATGTCTGTGAACATGAGTTACAGTTCCTTGAGACTGTAACGAAATTTCCTGACTACAAAGTGGGTTTGGGGACCTGTCTAATTTTGGCGGGAGAAAATGCGGTAGCCGAAGTTACTGCGTGCTTGTTTAGGCCCCCTTCACACGACGCAGGGAGAATTTGAAAACAGGGGACATTATTTCTTTGTTAGGTATATCGTCCACTCTAATCCGTGACGAAAACTGCAGAGCTTTTTGAAAACTCTCTTCAAACTGGAGGACATGCAGAAAACGTTTCGACAGAGAACGTTTTGAAAACGAAGCTTTTGAAAAACAATGGCGTCACGAAAACAGCGCGATTTTCTAACCGAGTTTTTCTCCAGAACAAATCCAAAATGACCCTTGATTGTTGCGTTTTTTTACATTTCTCCGGCGTAATGTTAACGGAAAGCGCTTTCAGAGTGAAACTACCGTTTTCAAGTTCCTCGAAAGTAGTGTGAAAGGGATCCAGTAGTGAGAAGATACTTTCTTTTTCCTTTCCTATTGAGTACTTAAATTGTTTGAACGATGTAAATACTCTAAGAGTGCATTTCCAAGTGTAGAGTTATTACTAAGCATTTTATCTAAAGAAGAAAACGCCGCTTGAGCAGAAATGATTGCGGCTAATTGGAAAGTGCCATGCGGTTGATATTAACGTAAACATTTTCACAATTCCTTTAAAATTGCCCATGCAATTACAAAGAACGAAATCAAACAGCGATTTTATCCGTTTTCTGTGATATAAACACGGCTAATCAATCTGCGCAGTAATCATTGTAACTACCTTAATTACAAGAAGGTAGGGAAAAAAAGGAAATAATTAAAGTTATATATCGCGTGCGGGTCATTCCTCCTTTACATGAAACTCATTAGCATAAATAGCTTTGTTTGTTTTTGTCACATTGGGTGGTTTTCACATCTTGTGTTAATTTTGTATTATATTTAATTTTAATTCTATTTTCACTTTTAAGGGGAACATAAACGCCAAAAAAATGTAAGCTGCTTATCATATACTGTATAGTTAATCAAACATTGTTAAGCCTATAATACAAATGGCGCGTTTGCGGTTTTTACGCGTAACTCTTCAGTATTCATATATAGACGCGAAGAAAGAATGCTAATTCATAAATGAAAATTCAAAGAGAGCTTAAACCAAAAATAAATTCAGCTGTTTTGAAGAGAATTGAAAGCACACAACATTTCTAAACAGAAATTTAATAACACCATCTTGTTTTGGTTCCGAATCATGGACTGGGTAATTTAAAACGATGCTACGTTTATATATGAAGTGAAAATTGTAACCGTAATTCGTTCGAAGTATCTTCCAAGAGGTTCGTGTCAGAAGCGCACTTATTACCTTGCCGTCAAAGGGAACAGAATGTTGTTGTATCAAGGGTCTTGTTTCTTGTGTAAACTTCAACAAGAAATAATTAGCACTATAGTAAAAGGTGAGCGATTTCATTAGCAAAGGCGGTAAAACGCTCGTCAGAGAGGAAGATCTCTTTTGATGCCTCTCACGAAAAGCTGTTCAGATCACATGTTAAAAACGCATTTGGGACATATTTCAATAGGATTCTTGTCAAGTTGTATATTATTGTTTTGTCACCGGGCCTGCTTCTGTCTTGAAAACAAAAGGCATGACGTCTTTATACTGTGTTGTGTTTATCTATTCAGAATGATGGCTGGCTTGTCTTCGATTCTCAACAGCGTAAGATAAGAGAGATCTAGAGGTTGTAATATGCAGCTAAACATTGACTGGCGGAGGGATTTGTTGATCGAATACATCGCGACCCAAGCTCAATCTTCAGTCTTGCATCTACTGACTTAAAAAACAACACTGCAAACAAGAAAACTGTAGAGAAACAAGAAAAGGTAACGCATTTTGGCGATTGACGATGTCACAGTCAGGTTGAAGGCTGACAGGCTGAAGAGAGGAACTTTATTCGGCGTGTGAAAGACAGGTGTGCCAATAAGATAATTACAATATCACAGCAGCCTCTTTATGAAGGGTTTGCTTTGATTGAACTTCGCTACCGTATAGATCAGTCAGAAACGGACCTTTAATTTGAATCGTAATGCCTTTTAGCGTTAAGAGGCAAAAGTAATTCACAATTCAGCCTTTGAAAAGGTCAGCGACAAGCGATTAAGGTAATCATGGATCGCACTCTTGTTACATCCAAGGCGACAAATCATGGTCAAGCTACTTTGTCACAGTCTTGTAATGAGATGCTCATCGACAATCGTGAACTTCGTGAGTTGAAAGTGTCGTCGCTAACATCTCTTTCTAGGCTTGCAAAAGACAAGTGTGCGTCTTTACCTGACATCGCTTTGCCAAGAATTTCTTCGGATAAAAGAGGGGACGATAGTTCGCTTCCTGGACATGCGACATCAAGTTTACCACGACTTAATCCTATTCCGAATCAGATCGGTCAAGGGAGAAAAACAAAATCGTCGCTAACAAGACCGCAGTCTTACACAGCACGTGTCCGTCCCGCGTCCGCGTCCCCGAGGACGCCAGAATTGGTCGCAAGGAACCGAAAGCCACGACCATCACTTCCCACAGCGGTGGAAATCGGTAAAATTCGCAGTGCACCCGCGTCGCCAATTCTGTCCAAAACACCTCCATGTGTGTCCAAAGCATCGAGCTTTATTTCTCCGAGATCGGTAGTGGACGAAACTGAGTTATTGGCAGATTTCCGGCGAAGGAGCTACGATGCTGGCCTCGGGTCATCTTGTTCGACCCCTCCGCTTTCCCCAGCGTTGCTCCGAAAATTTGAAGACTCGGATAAAACAGCAAGGAAAGCGAAAAAGCTGATCGACGATTATAAACGATCTACGCCGATTCCGCGCAATACGGCGCAAGTTGGAGGTAAATCGCTAGCAGAGGCTTTAGAGGAAGTTAAAAACTGCCGATATCTGCGAGTTGTAAACAGAAAATAAATATTCTTTTAATGTCAAATACGAAACTGAAAACAGGTGTTTAAATAGTAGGAAATGAAAATTTTCAAACTCCGTTTTCCTTGTAAAGTGAGAAAAGGTGATTTTAAAGGTCAGAAAGACGGAAAACCTCACTAAGATTAGTCCTCAAGGAATGATTAATTCATTCCTCTGGTTAAGAATGTCGTGCTTTAAGATGCCTTGTGTATCCAACAGAGGCAAGTATAAAAATAAAGTCTTTTTTTATGGGAATCAGATGTTTCCAAACAATATTTACAGAGTCTGCGGTAGTCGAACATGTGAGGCAAAATATTTTAATGGTTATAGTTTTGAGATAAGAAGAGGAAAAATGGGATAAAAAGCGCCCAGCAGCTTTTCTCGCGTGTATTACTAATGTCCAGTCCATGACGATAAGGGTGCTTTAAGAATAATTCTCTGTTTTGATTCTGGAGCCGAAAACGTGGCAAGTAGAGAACCGTTGCACGTACGCCAGCGGACTGGCGTAACGCTTGCCAGATAAGACTGCAATATTATAGTATTTTTAAAAGTATGTTTTCACCTATCAGGCTCCGAGGAAAAAGTTCGGCGTGCAAAGCGAGCGGACGAAAGACAAAATGAAGAATCCGAAGGGCGAAGCAAGCGATGATCGGGGCGTGCTAGCTACCCGAGAGCCTTTTCGAGGGCTATTTTACCTGCGATCACGTATAACCTGCGTGTTTGAAAGATTGTAGGAAGCATGTGAGAAAACCTATGACGATCGTTATCAAACGAAAAAGTGTTAGTGCCAGCTGGTTAGCGTAAAGCTTCGAACATCAAGCTGGAAAAGGTATTGTTTTAGCCCGGTCTTGAAGCGGTCTATGGAAAGGTGTTCAATTTCATAATCTAGCTTCTTAATTAAAAAGGGTGTTTAAAAGGGTGTTTGTTTTTCTCCAAGAGGTATTCAATAGGATATCAGATCGAAGCAGCAAATGGTCTGTTCTTTTAGCTTAGACAGTGTTGGCCAGTTTCGCTATAAATCGTTGTTTGATCCTGTAATCATGTGTTCCTTAGGCCGGGTGAAAGCAATTTACATGTATTATACTAATTTGTGCAATCGTTCGGTGCAATGGACTGAAGAGAGCGAAACGAAAGGAAATCTTTAAAATTATTGCGTTAACAGAAAAAAGTTGTGATGTGGGTTGTGAGATCATGGTCACAATTTATCTGTATTAGTATTGTGTTTCGTCGAACTAGCTGGGTGACAACATGAATAAGTTTTGAGATAATCACAGCAAACTGAGGAGAGGTCTAAGCGACATACGTACCCCCATGTGGGAGTAACAGAGAGCAGGAAGTAGCGATGGTGCAGGGCACGTGGTGAGAGCACACGCCTCCCACCAATTGGCCCAGGTTCCATTCCGGTCCATGCGGGTTGAGTTTGTTGCTGGTACTCCCTTGCTCTGGTACTCCCTTTTCCTCTGCGGTTTTTCTCCTTCCGCAAAAACCGGCACTATCTCCAAATTCCAATTCAACCAGAAGAGAGGATTAGGATGAAAATCACCTTAGAAATTGATGAGCGCAATTGTTGTTATCCTTATTGCGCATTTTGATTGGTTCTTGCCTATGATCTATTAGAGGACAGATGCACGATTGACGTCATCATAACAGAGTTTTTCGCTCTGTGTTTTCAAAACGGCGGGAAAGTTTTGAGAATTTGGATAATATTTTACGTGGTTGGGCAAAAGATAAGGTACAAAAAAGTCTTGCCGAGGTATTGAACAGGTTCGAGAAGCAGGTGCAGAAAGATAAAGCCGTTTCTTTCACAAAAAGATTCAGAAAAAATACTCGCGCAGTCTCATGCAGTCGGCAGTGGAGCGAGACTAAATCAAGCAGAAAATTGGTCTTGGTTAGCCGAGAACCATTCCTTTATCTCGAATTTAACAAATCCTATAAACAAAATGTTTCTAAGATTAATTTATTTAACTCAGCTCTTCCCAGGCTCAAAATAACTGCTGACACACTGATTGATGTCCGGAATGAAACATGAAAACATCAGTTAAAATCGCACATAACCTTGCTTTCCGATGCGAATATTCCAGTCCGCTTCAGGGCTGAGCGCGTACACCGAACTAAGTATAGTTAACCATGCACAGCTTACGGCCAACTGTATCGCAACTAGAATGTGTCCTTCATTATATCACACTGATTTGAGAATCACCAACCACAGAAGCCAAAAAATTCCACTTTAACGCTCTTCTGTTCAGTAATAGATCACAGTAGACGTTAAAATGTGGTAAGAACATCAGTGACACACTCCGCTATCGCCTCGTGTGCCACTTTTTTGTTCTTACCACTTTTTGACGTCACCTGTGATCTATTACTGAACAGACGCACGGCAACATGGAATCTATTTGTTAAATAGAATATGGGTTTTTGGCCAATCAAAGCGCACGCAGGGTCCTACCTATGCTAAAGAAAAAACAATATTATTTTCGTTACAAGTCATTGGCGAACTTATGACTTCTGCATTTCATTATATTAATATTCGATTAGCAAAATTTGTTTTATCTCTGATGTTGCGCTGGAATATCAGCGCGATTTTCCACCTGTTTGACCCATCTGTTTTGGTATTATAACAAATCACTAATGACTGGAAACAATAAGATTCACGGTAAACAAAACTCACTGTACTTCTCGGGACCTTCAATGGTGCGAACTGTTTTAGTTTTAGATTACAAAAGCTTTTTCAACACTGTATGTATTTATGGTCATGCAAATAATGCTAGTTGTTGGTGCTTTTGTTGTTGTAGTAAATTTTCGGTGAGGTTTTCTGTTTACAGTACATTTTTCATCCTTTAGTCTTGAGATAAATAACCTCAAACTACAAAAAAACATGAACAGTGAAAAACAGTTTTATACGAGAAACTGACTTTCGAACAAACCGGAGAAAGCCCAGAGGTTGAACCTGTTATCATTCGCCCTAGCAGAGAGCAACACAGAGCTGCCGATGTAGGTTAACAGAGATTTAACAGAGACACAAGAAAATCAAATCCACTCAATCATTGATCCTTATTCCTTGAGTCTGTTACGAGTTAGCTCGTTAATTAATATTGATTAAGCCATTAATCGACGTACACACTTACGCTTTATTAATTTCCAATTAAATTTTATAGAAAAGGGCACTCCCGCAACAAGCAAAGGCTAGCGGGCCTTGCTTTAATAGCCGGATTACACAAATATATAAAAAAAAACAAGAAGAAAAATCGTTACATTGACCTGATTTGAAATATAAAGGCACAGCTACTGTTTATAAAAATATTCAGGACAGATCAGGAGAAGTGTTGCCAGGACTTTACATTTTGTATTATCTCAGATACGTCTGCATAAGAGTGAACCTAACATGTTGAATAACATTTGTTTTTTTTGTTTTTTTTTTCTGCGCGTGGCAGAGCGTGGCGAGCACGTGCTGTCACGCGCTATATTTAATGATAATTTGGGGTCAGGACTCCCACACAAAAATTTGCTCCATTAGCGAAATTATTCATACAAACGTCATGCATATGTAGAATCTGGTACAATTTTAATTCCACGCATTTGTCCGTAAAATTTGGCTGGTTAGACGGACAGCTAGAGGCGCGATTCGCGAGAAAAAATGGAAACCAATGTCTACCTAGTATTTTAACGTTTTGGTCCACAAATTGTGTAGCATTCATGCAATTTTTGAAAAGTTTATTTGCCATCGGATTCCCATACAAACACTGTAATTTCTGACGGCTTGCCTACTCGCCAAGATGGCGTCGAAAACCGTAATGAGGCCTATTAAACTCGACAATTACAAAACCTGATACCCAGCAAGAGAAACCACTCTTACAACCCCAAAGATTTCGTGCCGCATTCTAGTCCGACCACGCATCCATTAAAAACGCTGCATTACAAACAAAATCGAGTTTTCGTGAGAATCTACGTTCAGGAGGTCCTTTCTGGGCAGAAGCTTTCCAAAGTAATTATTCGCTTTCCAAATTTGCGCATTCCGCCGCTATTGTCAATTTTCCATACTCACTCAAAGTACGTGGATTAACTACAAGGGCTATTTTAGGAAAGATATTTGTTTACTAGCCTTGTTTTTGTTATTTAAATGTTCAAAACAAAATATTTCTTTGTTTCACCAGCAAAGAGCTCTCCGGTTGGCATATTAATAGCGATAGGTGGCGTCACTTTACTATACAATGCCAATATCGCTGAGTCATGTACACTACTTATATGTGACACGTTCTGCACGAAAAATAATCGTTCGTCTCCTTTCATTGATTCCCCAGGGCTTTGCTTTAAGGGAGAGAGAAAGCCTGTGGTGTCCACGGTCTGTTATAATCTCGAATTTCATTTCGCAGCATTTCGATATTTATCCACCGAGTTCATCTGATACGGATAATTGAACGGTAAGTTTAATACATTACATATACACCTTATTCAACAGTTTAACACATATGAATACGCGTGAATAGAATATTTTAGCGTGCAATAAGCAAGAGTGTCCGCTCGTAATAGATAAGTTAAATTATCGAATACCGGATTGTATTGCTCCACTATTATGAAATTTTCTAACATTTAGCCTTCTAGTTTTAGAATTGATCTAGCATCATCCGAAAGCCAAACCGATCGCATTAGGCACGCGCGAACGACGACAACGTTAACAAAATCCACATGATTTGCACGAAAGATCTCGCGTAGTTCAGGACCGCTGAGAATCACTTTAAAGTCAAATGCATGCGACTGACTCTTGAAGAGCTTGTTATGTGTCTCCTAATATAGGAGGAGCGAAACTGCACTTGCCATAGTTAACAAAGCTGAAATTCATTGCTTGTCAGTGTTTGTCGCTTTGCTTTGTGCTGATCTGAAATTGCAAAGAAAACGCGATATATACATAATTCAATTTGGCAGTTCAACTGCCGCTTTTTATTTTTTTTCCCCCAATACCTCACACTTGACAAACGCAGACATTTTAATGATAAGACTATTGCCTAGTTGGCCAAAAAAAGAGGGACGATTTTGCGGTGAGTTTACTCATTATGACAGCCTCATGTTGTTTGGTATTGTTTCTCTTAATTGTTTGTTGCTATCAAATCTCGTTGGGGTACATGATGGAACTCCAAGGTGAATAGGTCGTCGTCACACTTCGGGGATGATCAGGACAAAATGCCATTATTTTTAGCCATAGCAGTGTCATTTGGTAATAGTAATAGTTAATTATGCGTAATTACGTTAACTGATCTAAAAGCTGCTTTTAGGGTCCACTCGAGGAAATAATTTAACAAAACGCAGCCCGATAGTTTTAACGTGGACTATTTCAGGAGTGAAATCGAGCTCGAGTCAATTCAAATCACATGAAAGTTTCTCCCATTCTCACCATCCCCCTCCTCACGGTCTCCCCCCACCCCCGCCCCTCCGTATAGCTTCTTTATCCACTAGACACTTCATTAATAATGTACGATTAACAATAGTGTCTCTATTTTCCAGCGCTGATTGGCCACAGGTTTGGCTTAAAAGAAAAGAAAATGCTTGTAGTTTTTCATTCAGTTATAATAATCTTATTACGGACGAGTGAACGTAAGTAAATGAAATACTTTCACGCTTCTTGACGTTCAAGGAATTCTTGCATACGTCCGCAGCTATCATGGCGACATCATACAAGTTGACCTACTTCAATTTAAGGGCGCGAGCTGAACCAACACGACTTGTGTTTGCCTACGCTGGAGTAGACTACGAAGACATCCGATATAGCTTCGAAAACCCAGCTGAAGAATGGCTACCTGTGAAAAAGAGTAAGTGTTGGTATTATCATTTGAGCAGGCAACGCCGTGTGATTCATTTTCCAAAACTTCCAGTCTTGCCTCTTCTCAATTACGATGTTTAGTACAAGGTATCGCAAGTAGCACAGGGGCGGATCCAGGATTTTTCTTAGGAGGGGGTGCACCCCTAACTAATGACGTCACTGACCGGTGAGCATGAGGTAAACAAATTTTAAGGTGGTCTTATACTCTGACATTTAAAAATTTACCCCCAAAAAAAACATTTTATCGGAACATGAAGATTCACCATCCCTGACAAATTGTTAATCGTATTTTGAAACGATTTTGCTGTAATAACTCCTTGATGTACGTTTAAATTAAGAAATTCGCACACTGACAACTATATTTCAACATAGCAACACCCATAGCAACCGTTGTTTACAGTCTAAAAGTACTCACAAAATGTATTCAATCTAGTAGATTTTAATGATACTTTACAGAAAAGCTTTAGAGATGTGTACTTATGCGAATTTTGCATCATGGTCCCGAACATTGTTTCCTGTGCCATCTTGTATGCTCCTGATACTTGTTTAACATTTCTATGACCGGTGTGTATTGGTGTATTCAATGAAACATCCATGTAAAACCTTTCGACATACCCCCTCCCCTTTCCTTTAACCCCCCTTCCCGTTCACAGGGCCAATTTCGGTTCTCAGAGACCGAAGCAAAACGTTAAAGCCAGATTTCTTAAAATGACCAAATAGACCGATCACCAATATTTCACGCACGATATCTTAACAGGGTTTTAACCGAATGTTGTCAAATTTTCAACATTGGTAAAGGAAACAGTTATCTCGCAGTAGGAGGAAAACCTCCAAAATTTGCAATTTATGAAATTCTATCCCTGTTATTCAGTTAATACAGTTAATATTAGTTAATATTGGAAAACTTTTTCCGAAGTTTACGAGATAAAATCTCTCGAAACACTGCTTTCTGAGGTTTGGCTCCTGGACAACCTGCTTGTGGACAGCATGAACTGAATTCCATGCTTCTCAGACCATCCATTAGTAAGTTATCGTGTTTGTAATGAACACCATTTTTAACACTTAGGAGTTAGTTATTCATTAACTATTGTGGCATGTGACCTGAAAATGCTCATTGTTGAAGTCAGAGTGCAAAGTCCTTTAACGTGGTGCCAAAACTGTTCCACAGAGTTTTTTTTTGCAAAAAAAACATCTTTTTTTGTATAAGACCCCCTTAAAAGCGATTACGAAGAAGGAATTCTTCATCCCAGGGGGGGGGGGGGGTGCGTACCCCCTGCACTCTCCCCCTAGATCCGCCCCTGTAGCAGCAAGTTTAACTTGCGTAGAGACTTGCGTTGGGTGGCCAAACGGACTGGCAAGTTTCCTCACAAGTACACAGAAGTCGCCAAAAAAAAAACATTTCAAGGGAGACATATCCTGTATTTCATTGGCTAATAGTAAGTAAATGGACGTCATTTGACTTGGGTTGGATGGCCAAACGGTGAAAAATTTGCGTCGACTTGCCTCCAAATTTGATCTCGACCAAAGTGAGCACGAGTCATCAGCGTGATCATCGCAAGTCAACGCAAGGGCATGCAAGGCCTGGCCAAACGGAGTGGCAAGTAGACCTAAGTTTTCAACTTGCGTCTACTTGCAACTCCGTTTGGCCAGGGCTTAATTCCTAATGCCTAAAGAGGGCCCAGTCAGACAATTAAGATTCGGAGAATATTTTATGAAAGTCACCATCAACCTATTAAAAATCTGATAGTAAGTAGTAATTGTTTGAACAAGCAACGCTACGCGAGTCAATTTTTTAAACCACTGTCTAACGTCTTCTTAGTTGAGATTTCGACACCTAGTCCCTGGGACTCCTCAGTCAAACAATCAGGATTTGGAGAAATATTCAGAATATTTGATATGAGAGTCATTCGTTGGAGATCAATGTTGATGTGAGCTTACAGCATCAACTCAATTTTTAATTTTTTAAATTCAGTCTTGCTTAGCCAAGCAAATGATTAGTTGACCTGTAAATATTTCATGTCGTCACTGACACCAACTACTGCAGCAGTCCCGATAAACAGTTCCTGGACAGAAAAAAATGCTAATAAGTATTCATAACTGTTTTAAAATACTACAGGATTCTAATTCAAATGTGCAACTTAAAAACTCAACCAGTGAACAGACTCTTCTTGTCGATGATGGGGTAGTTTGCGAACAGGCTAAAGTCTCTTTCCTCGTTTGCGGGCTAAGAACGAAGCAAAGAGAAAAGTTGGAAGAAAAAGACGCGAAAACAGACGATGAGGTGTGAAGGGAGAAAAAGGGAGAGCTTACTGAAAAAGTATTGAAGCCGCCTTTTAGTCTCCGTGTAACTATTCTGTCAACAGCATGCCAACGTCTCCACGTGAATGCATTGCAATGAAATAGATCTTTCGTAAAAGATATGACAATTAAGAATTAAAATTTCAATAGGCCGGGTTCGATATATCAAAAATTCTGACATGGTCTCGAGTCGAAACAGAACATGAAGTATGAAGGGCAAAAGAGGGAGAGCCTGTTAAAAAAGTATTGAAACCGCCATTCAGCCCCCGTTTAACTATCTTGGCAACAGCATGCCACGGTCTCAACGTGGATGCATGGCAATGAGAAATTTCAATAGGCTACTTTTGACATATCAATATTCTAACATGGCTAAGAAACTTGCGGGTCAAAACTGCAAATTTCGTAAGTTTCTTTTGTCCTTCAATTCCCAAGAGACACTTGGATACGAAGTAAACACCACCAAATATAGAGGTTTGTAATGAAAGCCTCGGACCCATCTCAGAATATTGGTATAAATGACGGGACTTATTGCTAAAAAGTATGGCAATGGGACGTAATGAGCGCCAGCTCATTGCGTGACAGCTCTGTCA
>JAHPZR010031461.1:0-15861 GCA_019787425.1 Platygyra sinensis
AAATGCAGTATAGCATGAAGCATAGCCTGACCACTTCATTTGCGGGAAGGAACGAGGAACTTAAACAACGAAAGTTGTGATTTATTTCTATTGTCTAATTGTCGTCAGAAGTTTTAGTCAAAACAATGGATCCGATGACGTGAATAACGGTTAAATAAGCACTGTTAGAATTGTTAAGCGTGTGTGCGATGGAACAAATTCTTCCATTCGATTGCGAAATTGGGAGAACTCCAAAAAGATAGTGATCGATTCTTTTAGATTGGCCCAGATTCCTACATGCACACGGAAGGATTGCGGAGAACCAAACGGGAACATCTGTGTAGGAGGTAAACATGAAGGCCACTTAAGAGGCACTCATGCAGGAAGTTTGTCAATAGAGATGTAAATTTTATTTCTCCCAACTGTTTCCACAAAGAATAATACGGAAAGAGTAAGAAGAAATTGGTTTGAGATGAGGGCTAAATCACCAACCTTAAAGGTCGCGGTATTTTTAGCTATGAAATGCACCCTTTGTCATTGGTTTATTTCACAAGGACGCTGTCAACAGTTCATCGGATACGTGTTCTCAGCCAAAACAACGTTCTCCAGCAATGGGTAACAGCATGCAAACCGAGTGAGGTGACGTTGTGTTATTTTTCAAACTGTTTTTTCGCTTCTTTGCCGTGTACATTGAGAAAATGGCCAGCAGTGAAAATCTTCCTGATGTGTTGAGCGAATTCTTGAAAGCAATCGATGAAATGAGCAATACAGTTTTAGTTCCGCATCGACTGGTTGACATCCCAAAAGAGAGCCCATTCCCGGCTGGAAAATGCCAATGCTCCACTGCTAAAGTTAGTTCTCTCGTCGAACCAGCCAAAGAGCTCAACGACTCGGGTCTATACGGTACTTATCACATGCTGTTGGATATCAAGGAGGAGTTAACAACGGGAAAGAAAACTTCGGCTGAAGGATGCTTTCGTTCGCACGTGAAAGTCGTTGTGGAAAGCATGAAGTATCTCACATGGCTTGCAAAATCTTTGACGCAAAATTATTGTGCAGAAGTTGGTAGCGGCGAGGAAAGTGATGATTTGCGAAAGAACAGGTTTTGAGCATGGTTCGTTTGAGGATACATGCAAGTTAAATGGAATGAGCGCAAGACTCAAATTTGACAAACCGACTAACGAAGCGTTCATTGTAAACTTGTATTACCGGAAAGTTAATAGAAGAGACCGGCTATGACTAAAGGGAACTTCCTTTCGCTCTGATTTCCTTGTTCTAAAATAACGTACACTAAAATCTGCAAGATTTGCGCTAATAATTCTACGATAACAAATATATTTTATTCTATAAATAGTGTACTTTTGAATTGAACAGAACGACGATGTCTTAGGTTATTTAATTTTGTAAGACTGGTAACATAAGCTTCTCTGTATCTGATTATGGTATCATAAATTCTCGTATAACTTGTACCGCGTGTAGCCTTCCGGAGTTTAATATTACAGCTCACATGATTAAGGCGACAAATCTTTAAAAATGTGTATAACTTGAAATTGGCGCTTTCGATCTGTACTGACCTTAGATTACCTTAGATCAGCCTGACGTGTGCATGCAAACTCGATAAACATACCTATACCGAAGTGTATCTTTGATCCGGGGGCAATGTAGATATTTTTATAGCGCTTGAAAAGTGTAAATTGTGAAATGACTAATTATTGTCGCGGGTAATGAATGTTTAAAAAAAAAAATAAGATAAAAGTAAATTGATATCTGTTTTCATTTAAGTCTCAAGCTTCCACAAACGTATTCTTGAAGATCGATAGATCTACTATGCGTTCGAATTCCTCCTTTGCTGAAATTTCATTGATAAATCAACAACACGTCTTCTCCATGCGATCAAAAGATGTATTTGTTTCGACTGTAAATTAATCCTCTCAACTTTACCCGGTGATCGCCCTTTTCCCTTGCTAAGTTATTATTATTATTCCTGGGACCTCACTACTCTGAACACCGTATAAAACATTCATCTCGGAGTTCTCTCGAATTTATGAGCATACTTTGTACACGATGAAGCCATTGTGAATCATCGTGACAGTTTTTCGTCACGCAATCTTCTCTTCTCTTCTTTACCGCGAAAGGAACACGTCCAAATCTACAGTGCTCATACTTAGGTTTATTTTTAATTCCAATAATTTTAAATGTTTTAACACAATAAATAGCTCAGGGTGCTTAAAAAAGGTAAAGGTAGTATAGCTCAACGTATACTCCGAAATTAATTCTCTTAATGATCTTTTAATTTGGTTTGACTATCGCTGACCTCTCCTCAGTCTCCACTCGGCTGCTTTTTTTTTTTTTTTTTTTTTCTTTTTTGCAGTTTCAAGTTAACTCTTCATTTTCTCCTAAAATATAATTCTTATTTCTATCTTTTGAAAGTAATTTTCCTGGAAAATGCCACTAAATGCTCGAATGATGCTTAATGTTTTTGCCTCATTAAAATGCTCGAAATGTACAAAAGTCTAGATATGCCTCGTCACGCCGAGAGATTGTTATATAACAGTAATTGCCATGACGTTGCGGCACACTTGATATGTGGCTTGTGGGTTTTTGATGAATTGCACTCCCATCTTTTTTCTAGAGATTGGATTTCCCAAAACATGACCTTCTCGTCATTCAAGAAACTTCGCGCGTTATGACAGAGAAAACATCGATCACTCAATTTTTGAGTCAATTAAATAGATCGACGTTTACTTTGGTAATTAATTGGAGGTTTTCCTAACTATCAGTCAATAAAAAAAGTATATTTTGTGTTCCCAGTCGTCACAACGGGGTTTGTTTGGCTTTATCTCCAAGACAATGCACTCTTCTCAAACAAAAAGTAATATTTGGGTTCCTAGTTGTAATATTAGGATTTGTGGGGCTTAATCGCGGAGACGAAGCACTTTTGTTAAACAAAAATCTTCCCAGAAACTGGTGATGCTAATGTCGAGAATATGCTAAAAGACCAGCATTCCCCAAGATGAATTTGGTACAACAATGAGTGATATATGACCTGTATGATGTATCTCTGACATTCACCATTGAAGTGTATCACAACACTAACCTTACTGACAATGTTGCAGAGGTTTGATGATTTTGTTAACATTATGTGCGTACGATCTATATATAGTCATAGCGGTTATGACTTAGCATTTTGATGACGTCATATGCAAGACAGTAATTGAACTTAGTCATACTTTCACCGCTTGCGTGATTTGGTGATCCACTCAGGGGCGGATTTATGGAGAGGGGCGTGGGAGTGGATTGGTTGGCTGCCCGACCCCCCATCCCCCAACCCCCTTCCAATCCCCTTTTTGGAGAAGCAAAAAAGGGTGTGAATATTCTCACTGTAATTTCTACTTTGAGGCATTGCTATTATTTCTTGTGAAACGGTGTTCGGAAAGGTTGTAGCTAACTCTCAAAATGCAACATTTTGGAACATGCCCCATTGATTCTGCAACCCCAGCCACCCCTCCTCCCTTGAAAAATTATGTATCCGCCCCTCAACTACACACGTTTTAATGATTTTAACACGGTTAGGTGGATAAAAATTTATTTGTCATCGTAACAAACGAGAAGACAAAAAAAAAAAGAAAAGAAAAACGAAAACAAGTTAATCCCAACTTTGAAATATCTATGCCTCCAATCTAAATTTATTCTCAGGTAGATAGTCAATCATTGTAAATGTTAACTGAAAGCGCCTGCAGATTGGCAAGCAATGTACCGGCTGCCATGGTGATGCCTTTGGTGGAACAGATAGTTAATATTTGCAATCATACTGCATTATTGTCGTCTTGGAGATTTGATACCTCCAACTTAGCTTTAACTGATTTCTTTTAGAAGCAATTAAGTATGAAAACCACAGTGTCTTAAAATAGGTTTAGCAGCGTGGGTGATTAACATGTTACATGTATCATAGTATTAAACATAATATCAGGGTCAAATGGAAGTAAAAAATATCTATTCTAAGTTCACGCGAACTCATCGTCTGAAATTCTTACTTTGTCACCTCAATAACCTTGAATTATGAACGTTTCTCTTAATGCGACGGTTTTTAACTCGACCGCTAATGTGAGGCAAATCACTTTGTTCGGTTTGGTTTCATTCCTCTGCATTGGAATTATTCTTCTCCCGATTGGCATCGCTGGAAACCTTCTCGTGATCATTGTCGTAAAAAAGAAGCGATATCTTCGCACAAAGACGAATTACTTGCTTGCCAACTTGGCCGCGTCTGACTTGATGGCAAACATCCTGGCCTATACAGTAGGAATAGCACGAGCGATTCCTTTGCCATCAAGGACCTTGGGCGTTTTTCTTTGCAAGATCAACTCGTATTATCCTGCTGCATCATTTTGCTCTATTCTAACACTCACTGTCATTGCCCTGGAACGATACCAAGCCATTGTGAAACCTTTGAGCAATGGACTCAAGTTTGGAAAGAGGACACTTAGTTATTTTATCATTGCTATTTGGATTTTGTCATTAGCTGTCGTTACGCCGTTGGTGTTCTTTGACGAATACAGCTCAGCGCAACTTTGTGTTCGAACATGGAGTACACACTCGAATTTTACTTTCTGGACGTGTGCTATAGTTCTTGCAATCGCCCTGCCTGTTGTGGTCATAATGTACTGTTATTTTCGCATTATCCGTGCGCTGTATTTTGGTCCTAAGATAATTCCGATGAACATTCCACGTCAGGTGGACGCGCAAGAGAAGAAGAAGGTCATAAAACTGTCCATTATTGTCACGTCAGTTGTTGTTATAGCGTTCACACCGTTTTCAGTTGTGAGGCAGCTTGAAATACACGGACCGGTGCCTAATGAGGTAACGGTGCTAGCCCTAAGTCTTATACTTTTGTCTTCAGTTTTAAACCCTTTCATCTACGCCTTCCAAAGCACGAACTATCGGCAAGCCTTCAAAGAGACTATATGCGGTTGTGCAATGCGAAGATGACGTTACTTATATCAAAAGGAGCCTTTTTTCGGCTTTTAAGGTTGTCTTGCCGTTCATGACTTCCATAACAACCAATCTTTTGCGTAAAAATGTCAAAGGCGTGGAATGGAAACTCTATGAACCGAGCGTGAACTGAAAACAGCCCTGCGCTGCCTTGAAAATTGCCCTCAAATTATATTTGCACCAGCAGTCGTAGCTAATAACAAGCAAACTGAGGCAATTACCTCAGTTATTGTCTTCGTTTTTGGTTTTTACAGACGCCATAAACACTCTGAATGCCACAGTCATAACGTGTTTTTCTCTGCCTACGACCCTTACACAAAAGGAAACAAACGCTCGACTGAAAGCAGAGAAGATTTCGCTTACAACACGTTGGAGCCTCATATTATTGTTTTAATGCCTTATTATTTTGATTTCTGAAAACTTGTTGACCCAATATATTTTACGACATATTGTATATCTACATCAGATATATACAGCTGTAACATAAAAGCCAATATCTTGAGTTGAAGAACCTTTAATAACTCAAAACAAGAACAAACGTTACTACCCAGTACAGATATAAATATTTTTAATTACAAAAAGAAGAATAAAGCTAAATATGCGTTGAAAAGAAAAAATGAACTTGACTGACTTTGCAGGGGAGTTTAAATAACTAAACACCTTCTTACTCCTTTTTCGGTCACCAAAAGCAGAATTTTTACGCGCCCGGTGGCGGAAAGGTTCAAAAAGCAAGGATAGATTAAGGTACTCGGAAAATAAACAGTATTTGACTCTTGCCAACGTTATATATCAAATGAATGACCTTGGCGATATTGATAGAGTGTGCGATATTTTGTTTTTGTACGATGTTTTTTGTCCATTGACTCAGGCCATGATCAGCGAGTGTATCACGGAAAACACGACAGACGCGAAAATTGGCTTGTCATTGATATATTTCTGAAGGTTTTCGTGCCTCACTTGGGATTCGCTGCGAGGAACGTAATGAGCCACGCGTGTTTTCTCCATCGCAGTTGGTAACGCTATGTTCTAGGTTGCACACTATAGTTCATCAGGAAAGGTTTGAATACCAACAGTTCTGTGTGAGACAAATTATTCTCGCATTTCGATGGATTCTCGCTTATGATCTATTAGACGACAGACACATAGATGACGTCATTAACATTCTTATTCGTTTTGTTATTACTTAAAACATGTAGATTCCATGCTGCCGTGCGTCTGTTCAGTAATAGATCACAGATAATACGCCAAATTATGGTAAGAACATCAAGTGACACACTCAGCCATCGCCTCATGTGTCACATATTTTTTGTTCTTCTTTCAGTAGCATAGAGCGACTCCCCCCCGGGTGGGAGGCTAGTCCAGTATTACGCCAGCATAAAATTCGCCTGTATCCATTTTGTGTATCTGGCTGGGGAGAGGCACTGTACGAGTGTCATGGCCGGGGACACAACACAATGTTCCCCGGCCAGGGCTCGAACCCTGGCCACTGGATCCGGAGAAGTTAGTCTAACCGGCAGCACCCCTCTCCACCAAGATGTGCGAGTTTAATGCTGAGGGTAACCTTGCGATGTTTTAGCATTCTGTCCAGGGGGGAGTAGAAATATTCCTAGTTGCTTAATGCAAAGGAATTGGAATGTTCCGGTCTGATTAGCCCCTCGGCTCGTTTGCAGACTTAAACTATATGTATAGTTCTGGGCAACTAACACCCGACAAATTGCCTGGCTAGTTTTAGGACCGACGGATTGGGTGTAATCTGTAACTGCGATATCAATGGGAACGGCCATTTTTTAATGCCTCCGGAAAATGGACTTGAAAAAGTGTGTCTGTCAAATTGTTTTCCTCTCGACGACCAGACAAAAGACTAAACCTTTAAGCCGGGGTGGACCTGAACTGAAAGCTGATAAGCGAAGAAAATTATACATGTCAAAAATAATCGCCGTTAAGACTCCTATGCGTATCTCGCGAGACACAACAGAGACTGCAGCACAGGCCTTTCGAGAGCGCGACGAAAACAGGTTTTCTGGTATGGGATAAAAATATAAAATAACAAAACAGGTTTAGGTTTGTCAATTCACTGGCATGAGCCAAGGTCGTTTCAAAGTTATTACCTTGCATGCATGTTGTCTCGGCACGTATTGCAAAACCATACATCGCTTCGATAGAACAGATGGATGACGACACCGCATACATGCATACAAGCGTATTTTCATCGAAAAGAGCGCGTGTTGTGCGTGTTATTTATGCGGGCTGCGAAACAAGAATGAAAACTGGAAATACCAGTTTAATAACTGGGTACATATAGCCAGTTTGAGGGTGTTCAGAGGAAATATTAAAAGCATTCAAAATTCTCAAAATCCCACGAATTCAAAGTGGCCTTTTGCAAATTAGAGTGCGGTGCGTTTTTAATCTTTAAATTTCATGAGATGAACATGCTGCCCTTAATATTTTGAAATGGATTACTAGAACTCGTATTTTGGTTCATTCTTGTCTCAAGATATCTTCGGATCTGTCCACACGAGGTTTCACTCTGAAAACGCATCACATTTTCCGTCCACATAAGTCACAAAATGTCGGAGGAAAACTACTCGGTCAGCGAAATGACACGATGATTGATCGTCACACCATCATTTTCAAAAAGCTTCGTTTTAAATATGTTTTCCGTCCGGCTTTTCCACGATCTCTCCGGTTTGAAGTGACGGTTTGCGAAAAAGCACCGCGTTCGTGACGGCCGAATTCATGTGGACGGTAGGCCTAAGTGTAGAAATACAAAGCTACTTTTTTTTGAAAAAAATTTCCCCGGGCGAAGTGTGGACGCGCTACAATTCTCAAATTAGCTCATGAAAGAAAGGATTTTCACCGTTCAGTTAGCGGGGGAAGTAGGTCTTACGACATGAAGGAAGTCAGTGGAATTGTAACGTTGAAGTAATTAATTTCCATCCATAGCGCTGAAACGCCAGAATGCGGAACGCCGTTAGTAGAACATGAACGGTGTTGATCAAACTCTAAGTAACCGTCGTTATCTTTCCAAGAACTCGAAAGGGCCACGACTACCCGTCGTGCTGTAGGTAGACATTTTCTTAGCTGATAGCGATATTCTAGAATTTAGAGCATCTGTTTGCAAAAAAAAAAATCGATCAAAACACAAGGCAAAAAGAACGGCTTTTGTCTTACGCTAAAATGCAATTTCCTGCCCATTGGCACTCTTGACAGAAACACACAGCATGGAAGGATTACTACTGAAATCTCTTTCGTATTAACACTAAGTTTGAATAATCTTTTAACTTAAGTAACGTTGAGGACTTCCGATCCGGAAGCGAAACGTACAAGACTTGTGGTTGAAAATGTTAAAATCGTTTTTAGAATGTTTATGTTTTGGCCTCGTTGCCTTAAGCTTTAACTTTTTTAGGATTAAAATATTTGATTACAAGCGACAATGGATCCTGATACAAGCACTGTAGATTTGGACGTGTTCCTTTCGCGGTAAAGAAGAGAAGAGAAGATTGCGTGACGAAAAACTGTCACGATGATTCACAATGGCTTCATCGTGTACAAAGTATGCTCATAAATTCGAGAGAACTCCGAGATGAATGTTTTATACGGTGTTCAGAGTAGTGAGGTCCCAGGAATAATAATAATAACTTAGCAAGGGAAAAGGGCGATCACCGGGTAAAGTTGAGAGGATTAATTTACAGTCGAAACAAATACATCTTTTGATCGCATGGAGAAGACGTGTTGTTGATTTATCAATGAAATTTCAGCAAAGGAGGAATTCGAACGCATAGTAGATCTATCGATCTTCAAGAATACGTTTGTGGAAGCTTGAGACTTAAATGAAAACAGATATCAATTTACTTTTATCTTATTTTTTTTTTTAAACATTCATTACCCGCGACAATAATTAGTCATTTCACAATTTACACTTTTCAAGCGCTATAAAAATATCTACATTGCCCCCGGATCAAAGATACACTTCGGTATAGGTATGTTTATCGAGTTTGCATGCACACGTCAGGCTGATCTAAGGTAATCTAAGGTCAGTACAGATCGAAAGCGCCAATTTCAAGTTATACACATTTTTAAAGATTTGTCGCCTTAATCATGTGAGCTGTAATATTAAACTCCGGAAGGCTACACGCGGTACAAGTTATACGAGAATTTATGATACCATAATCAGATACAGAGAAGCTTATGTTACCAGTCTTACAAAATTAAATAACCTAAGACATCGTCGTTCTGTTCAATTCAAAAGTACACTATTTATAGAATAAAATATATTTGTTATCGTAGAATTATTAGCGCAAATCTTGCAGATTTTAGTGTACGTTATTTTAGAACAAGGAAATCAGAGCGAAAGGAAGTTCCCTTTAGTCATAGCCGGTCTCTTCTATTAACTTTCCGGTAATACAAGTTTACAATGAACGCTTCGTTAGTCGGTTTGTCAAATTTGAGTCTTGCGCTCATTCCATTTAACTTGCATGTATCCTCAAACGAACCATGCTCAAAACCTGTTCTTTCGCAAATCATCACTTTCCTCGCCGCTACCAACTTCTGCACAATAATTTTGCGTCAAAGATTTTGCAAGCCATGTGAGATACTTCATGCTTTCCACAACGACTTTCACGTGCGAACGAAAGCATCCTTCAGCCGAAGTTTTCTTTCCCGTTGTTAACTCCTCCTTGATATCCAACAGCATGTGATAAGTACCGTATAGACCCGAGTCGTTGAGCTCTTTGGCTGGTTCGACGAGAGAACTAACTTTAGCAGTGGAGCATTGGCATTTTCCAGCCGGGAATGGGCTCTCTTTTGGGATGTCAACCAGTCGATGCGGAACTAAAACTGTATTGCTCATTTCATCGATTGCTTTCAAGAATTCGCTCAACACATCAGGAAGATTTTCACTGCTGGCCATTTTCTCAATGTACACGGCAAAGAAGCGAAAAAACAGTTTGAAAAATAACACAACGTCACCTCACTCGGTTTGCATGCTGTTACCCATTGCTGGAGAACGTTGTTTTGGCTGAGAACACGTATCCGATGAACTGTTGACAGCGTCCTTGTGAAATAAACCAATGACAAAGGGTGCATTTCATAGCTAAAAATACCGCGACCTTTAAGGTTGGTGATTTAGCCCTCATCTCAAACCAATTTCTTCTTACTCTTTCCGTATTATTCTTTGTGGAAACAGTTGGGAGAAATAAAATTTACATCTCTATTGACAAACTTCCTGCATGAGTGCCTCTTAAGTGGCCTTCATGTTTACCTCCTACACAGATGTTCCCGTTTGGTTCTCCGCAATCCTTCCGTGTGCATGTAGGAATCTGGGCCAATCTAAAAGAATCGATCACTAT
Source organism: Platygyra sinensis (assembly GCA_019787425.1). NCBI lineage: Eukaryota > Metazoa > Cnidaria > Anthozoa > Scleractinia > Merulinidae > Platygyra > Platygyra sinensis. Next base: position 10,317 of record JAHPZR010031461.1, read on the forward strand.
CTTTTTGGAGTTCTCCCAATTTCGCAATCGAATGGAAGAATTTGTTCCATCGCACACACGCTTAACAATTCTAACAGTGCTTATTTAACCGTTATTCACGTCATCGGATCCATTGTTTTGACTAAAACTTCTGACGACAATTAGACAATAGAAATAAATCACAACTTTCGTTGTTTAAGTTCCTCGTTCCTTCCCGCAAATGAAGTGGTCAGGCTATGCTTCATGCTATACTGCATTTCGTCTCCCTCCTGTTGACATCAAAACATGCCTCTTTTTAACTTATTTTGTTGTTGTTGTTTTTTTAAGAATTGTTTCAATGCAGTTAATTAGTTTCTCGCAGGAGTTTGTTTCCTTTGTTTTAGACGATTTTGGCCCTCCATTTGTGTTAACCAAAGATGCATAACTTGAAACATGTCAATATAATAAGCGTTAATTTTCCAAATAAAAAAAACACGCACACACACACACACATAAAGTAATTTCATATCTTTGTTTCCATTCATTCGCAACACTCTTGTTGATTCTCCAGTAGATCACATACGATTTCGCAAGGTCTGAATTATTTTGGTGTATTGTTAACCCGATTACTTTCTTTTTGGTGAACAATCGTTTTTACAGTGGACTTCTCCCGGCAAAGTGAATTAAACCCAGTCGAACTGAATTTTAATAGAACTCAATCGAATTCAATCCATGCATGGATTGAGTTCGACTGAGTTTGGCAATCGAACGAGATCGAAGTCACACAAAAATAATTGGACAACTCAACTCATGATTTCCGGATTCTGGATTTTTGTAAAACTGGCGTTGAAAATCAATAACAAGTTTTTCGAGGCTCGAGTTACTTCGGTACAACACGTGTTTCGAGGTTTTGAGACATAACATGATCCTTATTTAAGCTAATACATTTCACAACCGAACGTAATTCACTGGAATGTGTTCGATTGAATTCCGCACTCAATCGAACACAATCTAATGGAATGAGTTCGATTTCTTAACGTTGGTTGACTACGCCTTGACTTCTAGAGACATTGGCAACTTATCATCCATAAGAAAGAGTACCACAAATAAAAAGATTCTGGTAAAATTAGTAAGATTGACCATTTTGGGACGATTGCATTGATGTCAAAATGTACACTTTTTTGTATCGAGTGGCAATAACAGCGCACAGCACTGTAAAGCCCTCATACTGAAAAAAAAAAATAGTACCAGTCCATCAAAGATGTCCAAACGGGAAACGTTACTAATTTTATCAATCCCTTTATTTCTGGCGCCCATTGCTTTTGACAGCAGTTTTTATGATTGACATGATCACATGACAGCAATACCTTACAGGCATACCACCGAGTGACAGATGCATTGTACACATCTTGAAGGTCCATCGTTAAATGAAAGTTAAAAAGGTTACAACGTATTCTTTAAGTAAGTCGTCAGAGTAGCGGCTTAATTAATGGCGATAGCAGTGGTAGAGCTTAAAGGCTGCAGGTAAATCAGCATGTCAAGAACCGATCTAATTATGACTGCATATCAACTTGTAGGATTTGCAGGATTTTTTTTTTTTTTTCAAGTCACGTGTGGTCTGATCAATGTTATCAACAGTTTTCTTTTATCAAATCCCGAAGCTGGTACTCGTAAGTAAAAACAATAAAATAACACCTTGGTTACGTTTTCATGATGAGCACAGTTCCATGGCTATACCCATCATAGATCGTTTCTACCAAAGTCTTCGTTTCAACCACAGAACATTACCCACGACGAAGTCATTTGCCAGTTGAAAACTCTACTTATCATAATTTGTTATTACACCAATGATGGTCAGGTGAAATAGTGAATGAACGATAATAAAGATGTGAAATTGATCGCAGACGTGACTCAGTCAGGAAGCGGGGTTGAAAGGCCAAAGATTTGCTGTGGTTCTATCTACATCTACATCGCTAACTGCAGTGATACGTACAAGCAATAATTTATACGAATCTTCACTAGCGAAAAATCTCAACCTCGAGATAGCACATCCACTGCGATACTCATTTTCAGATGTTATCGATTTATTTACATAAATGAGCTGGCCTGTGCAAAGAAAATTGAAAGAGAATAATGCATCGATCTTGAATGCTCATCTATCTGTTTGTACAACACTCAAACCTACCAATTATGTGAAGTTATTGTCTGTAATTTTGTACAGAATATTTACACGCAAAGGGGCAATAGTCCCTGCATGGCGTGTTGGTCGGTGCCGTATAAAGTATGAAAGCAGCAGGCGTTTCCCGGATAAGCCTTATGATGACCAAGGCTAAGATCGTAAACCCGGCTGTCGCTCAGCCAGTCACACAATTTCATAATTACCCATGACGATCACTGGCAATGTTCCAATCAATACAGGTCGAGATATCAAGAAGACACAAGAATTAGCAATAAAACTTGATTACATTTAGTACAGTGCCAGCGGTGTGTTTCCATGAAAAACGTGGCTGTTGTTTGCCCTAAAGGTGGTTAAAAACTGATGAACCCTTCTTTATCCTGCCTTCCTAAGAGGTTCTCAAAATTGTGAAGGTCCTCGTTGCTTTAAAACTGCTCTTTAAAACTAAATGACTTATTGCAATATTTACTGAGGTATACAGCCTGTCTGGCCCCTAATTCGAATCGATTAAGCACTTTACAACTAGAAGAACAATAAAGCATAGTTACAATGCTGTAACACAGTATAAATGCGAGATGAAGTGCCACTCAAGCTACTTTTCAACTGTGGCTCCTCCTCTCGATCCATTCTTAACTGCCTTTAAAGTCATGACTAGCGGGAGATAACAACGAAACTCTCTTTCAAGCCAGTTATGCGTGTTCAGCCAGCTTTTTCTCAATCTTCTTTCATTCGGTGATGTTCTCTCTTTCGCTCAGCGGTAAAATTTTCAGTTGCGTTTGAGATTGCTTTCTCGCGTTTATAGCGCGACACAAGAGTCTGGGCTGCGACAGCGGCGGATCCTGTTTGGCGAAATTTAGCAATTCCTCTAGAAGGACTAAGTTTGTTTTGGAATTGCGTCGAGGACTTGTGGCATGGCTCTAAGCAGCTGCGTTTCGTGAAGAGTTTACTGGTCTCTAAGCTAAATCTTCGATTAATCGAAGGCGTTCGAGGTAGCGATGCGCGCAGAATTAGCGGGCTGTGAAAGCTCTCCGGCTCTGGACTGTTTCCTCTGGATCTGGCACTACTGGGGCCACTTGGGGACCAATTTCTCTTTTCAAAACCACCCTTCGGTGTTGGTATACGTTTAAAAAGCAGTGAATCATCGCTGCGGCTTTTTGGTCTGTTGTTGTCCGCGACAATTTCTAACAAGAAAGGGACGCTTTTGGCAGCAGAGTTACCTTGCTGCTCCCGATATTGATTATCCAAATTTCTCAAAATGGTTATGGGATTCCGCCTGTTCCCACTCAGTGAACATGCGCCTTCTACGCCAGTTCGGGCGTCTGTGGCACCTTCATCTGCAAAACTTCGGGGCCGTACGCGGGAAGATCGTTCATAATGATCAATTTTTGAAGCCATGTTGGGTACGTTAAGGTATTCTGAAGACTCTAAGGTACCATTTGACGTTATCTGTCGAGGATTCTGGAAAATCCACGTGTTTTTCAGAGTTCCTGAGCTTTGTACGATCTTGGTCGTTGTTCTCTCTAAAAATGTTTGTGTACACTTGCCAGACTGTCCAAAACAGCGGTCACTTTTCGAAGGCATCGAGGTCACGTTACACTTGTCTAGAATTTCCCTGTCAAGATCTGACTCTTTCTGTGTAGGGCTCAACATGTGAGTCTTCCAATAAGATGACCCATCGTCGTCAGTATCCAAACCTTGTACCATCTTACTTGAAACTTGGTTGTGCTTGGCCTCACAAGCAGCCTTTTCAGACAAAACGGAGGAATTGACGGAGCAATTATTTAATGCATTGGTTTCCTGTAGAACCATTCGAGCAACCAATAGAGAACACGCCTTCTGACGTCTGACACCATTCATGGCTTCTTTGGCGGTTTGTTTTTCGAGAATGATGCTCTTCATCTCTTTGTTGTGCTGTTTTTGGAAGCGTGCCATTTCCATCTGGAGCAAATTGTCTTCGTTTGCATTGAGACGCCTCGCTTTTTCGTTTCGTGTTGACATTATCATTCTTCCCCGGCTCATTTTCGTGCACGCAAACTTATTCAAAAGAATCTTTAGGTGGCTTAAAAGTAACTGAAATGTTTTAGAATTGACATGGACAACAAGTAACTACAAATGAATAAGTTTGGTCGGTGCAACAGTACAAAAGGTGAGTACAAATGTATTATATAACTCATTGCGATATGTTAATATCAAAACCTTGATGGAATTTCACAAGTTCTTGTTAAGTTTTGTTTAATTATTTTGCCGGTGCTCATCCAAGTTTTTTTGGAGGTCCAGAATATAGGTTGAGATTTTTGGCTTCAAAGGGACTCTTGTTGTATTTTGATATTTTGTGTAATAACTATCTTGTTTTTCTTACTATTCGCATGAATTGAGCTAACAGATTTCATTACAGCCCTATTTTAAATTGAGCTACCCCTTCAATTACAGTCCTCGTAATAAAGGAGGGGAACCTTTTTTCTGAATACATAACACAAAATTTAGACTCAGTACTATAGCAAGGTGAAGACTCCGGGCATGACTGAAGTTTCATCTTGTGCTTGCTTTCGAACCAGTTTTTTTCTCTCTAAACTGCGGTCAGAATTTCACAAGTTTAATTTTGTTTACTCAGATGTTGAGTTCACATGCGAAAAGAAGGGTTAAAAACAATTAAAGTCGGTTTTTGTAAGCGGTTAATTGCTTAAAAAGCAAAGCCAAAACCCTACATCATTCGACAATAGCAAAGCAAAAAAATGCTACTAAAGCACAGTCGTTCACAAAAAAATGTCGCCAGGGCCTTTGATAATATAGACGCCTTTATTTATCAGCTGAGTTGAGGATTTAACGGTCAGTGTTGTATCCTTTAATATGTGAATACCTTTCGTTATTTGTCAATGTGAAAACAGCAACAAAAACTTGAAAACTGCTCATTAGCAAATAACAGCGACAATCGTTTCACAAGACTGTGTCCCACTCAAAATTATTTACGTAAATAATTTTGACTGGGACACAGTCTTATGAAACGATTGTCAAAAGAGGCAGTTATCACGTACACCACTCAACCAACGGAAGACTGGGCCCAAGGTTTCCCGCTGAGTTAATAAAGATGGTGAAATATACGTTTCACTGGGTAGGAAGCGAGATGGGGTCATGGACAGGAGGTATTGAGCGCAGTTACCAAGAGTACCAATACAATTACAAACATCAACCTTAAGTTGCCTCGAAATTTGAGAGCACGTTTGTTTGACAGACTTGCTTAAATAAGGGAGAACGGATTTCTGGTAGTGACACCAGAGGAAACTGTAACTTTTGAGATACTACAGTGTCGAACCGTACATTTTAAAGGGTATTGTCTTGACTATCCTCAAGCTGACATCTTCAAAAATAAATCATAGTTAGATGTTTAAGGGAGGCTCAGCCAAGCTGTCCGCC
>JAHPZR010031462.1:0-7500 GCA_019787425.1 Platygyra sinensis
CGAAGGTGGAAGCTATAAAATTCTAAATAAATGTTCTATGAAGACTAACTCACCCAAAGCAATACCAAGAAATATCACTTAATTGTAACCATTTCTTTACTGAAGTAAAGAATATCGTTAAGCAGCTACAAAACATGCAATTGAAAAGTTTAAATCTCGCTTAGTATACTATGTGGATCTAAAAATAATTAACGCATTATCTTTAATCTTTCACCTGCTTTAGTGAGAATTTCTAAGGGATACGATCAGTGACTAGAAAGCGTAGAAAATAATCTTCAAGCAGGCAGAGAATGATTTGTCTGCTGGAGATGCAGGTAATATTTGTCTTTAGTTAATGTTTCTTTTCCTCCACAGCTATCATCCGACACCTTGAGGAAAACTAATCAAAGCTGACTGAAAAAATGCGCTCGTTGTCTCAGTCATATTTTTATCTTGTTAAGATCTCTCCAGGAAGCAACAGTGCAGTTACAAGAATACTTTATTGTTAAAGATATCTCAGTTGAAACATTGGCGATTCATGCTTAGGCCTGTATGTCGGTTGAAATTAATTAGAAATATCTCGTTGAGACACATGCAGAGCCAATTTATTTTAACAAGGAAATAAAGCCGTGTATTGCCTCTTTCCATATTCGATCAGTAATGTTGCAATTCACTATTCATTAACAAAACTTTTGGATCTCCACCTACCAATTCATTAACATCACAGCTTCTGTATCGGTAGTCTGTTCAACAGCAAAGGTAAGCCGGATCAACTTGTAAGTGAGTTTTCTTGGAGAGCATTTGTTTATCTTTAAGTTCCATTTTATCTAGGCTTTGTCATCTTTGCCCTGTCTACGATTTCCCTGAAAGTTTCCTCGGTCAGAACAGCGAAACATGTCGACTGGCTTAAAAGATATACCTAGCCCTCTTCACCCTTGTGTATGAAGGAAGCCGAATCTTAGAACGCTGATAGTAATTAGTTTGAATCTGAGTAGTGGCCTCGTATTTCAGTGCAAGACGCTTCCACAGAACTTCTCTCCGGTAAAGAGTATGCTGATACCGATAAACTTCAGGATTAATCTGACAACATGTTTATTGGTTACTATAAAACATTTTAAGACAAGCCTCAGCCCAAGTACAAATAAAAAACATGGCGGCGACCGAGATCAGATTCCTAGTCACTAGAAATTAAGGAAATATACTAGAGAGCTAAAACTACTTTGGTAATATCCTTAGCAGCGAAGCGTATGCCATTTGCCTGATGGTGTGATTAGTTTGAGAGCCATGCTTGCATTCAAGATCAATCTGCAACATATTGGCTGCCTTAGTGAGATCTTTATGTATTGTAACAAGTTTCTAAGTTTCACCAATTTGTTCTTAACAGTTCTCTTTTTTACTCTGTCGCAGTTGAAATAAGCACCTGAGCAGTGATATAAAACGATGGATTTGAGGATTTTCGTGGGGATCTTCGTTCTGCACATTGTGGCTGTTTGTTCAGGTTTGAAGATTCTATAGTTCTTCAAACAGTTTTAAAATAAGCTTTTTTATATCCTTTCTTAGGGGCAGCGAAAGCTCGCATGCACACTCGCGACTCTCTGACTGAAATCAGGACAGCTAGAATCTTCAGGATTTGAACATAACATTAGAAATTATTATAGACTCGAAACTTTCCCTTCTGGTACTTTTCCTAAAACTGAATCACACCTATATACTTTGAATAAGGTTAAGCTGTATAGTAAATTTCGTTTAGTTTTCAAATTTCCGTTGTTTACAACTTGTTAAGTACTTTTTTGGTTGGTTTCTGCATTTTTCAGTTCTCGATTTTAGTGGAAAAACTCTTGATATTTTTCTCGTAGTTAACTATCCCTTCCCACTCAACGCTTTATAAAGTAACAACAACAACAACAACAACAATGTAACTTTATTTAACTCACGTAAATTTTACATGAAATAATAAAACGATTAAATTGCAATCGAGTGGGGTATTGACCTCCTAAAATAACTAAGGAGTTGAGAAAGTAAGAAGGCCAATCTACCTAAGGTAAGTTGAATTACTATGGTCGAAAAAATAGAAAAAGTACACGTACAGAAAAACACACAAAACACAAAAATATATAGCGAGGACTAATGAGTTTCTGCCTACATGACAGTAAAAGATATAACGGATAGAAGAGAAACAATTCAAACAAATACCAAGGTGCAGAAATCTAAGAATAGAAAGTAATGATTAATGCAATAATTTCTTAATAATATATTCTAAGTAAGGTAATCCTTTTTTGTTTTCTTTTCAGCTCCTTTGTGTCCGCAGGCAGACGACGTGTACGGCGGTAACTTAAATCTCTTCTTTGGCTTTGCACTGATTTGTCTTTAACGATTTTAGCACTATTTTCATTTCCAAACAGAAGGGGCGTCACATAAACGTCCCTGGGTAGGGTGAGTGAGCAAACATGGCTTGATAGTAGCTGTGCCTCTACAAAGCAAGGTCTGATTTGAAAAGAGCAAAACAAAAAAAAACATATGATGCGTGACACTAAGACGATAACTCATGTGATGCGTGACAGGTACACTATGACGATAAACTAAATTTGAGACTGAAAGCTCTTTAAAGTGTTAAGAGTAGCTGGCTTGCTAAACGTGCTAAAAAAAACAACAAATAACGTTAACAAAAACAAATCTAAGTATAAAAGTTCGCAATTATAATGGATCTCCATTCTTCTGATTTTAACAGATTTTGAGATGCACAAGAAAATTGACAACGGTATTAAACTATGCAATTGCAATTAGCCCGATTAGCAATGATTCATTTTTTTTTTATACTTTTCAGACTTAGATTTGTTTTTTGTTAACGTTATTTGTTGTTTTTTTTAGCACGTTTAGCAGCCAGCTACTCTTAACACTTTAAAGAGCTTTCAGTCTCAAATTTAGTTATCGTCATAGTGTACCTGTCACGCATCACATGAGTTATCGTCTTAGTGTCACGCATCATATGTTTTTTTTTGTTTTGCTCTTTTCAAATCAGACCTTGCTTTGTAGAGGCACAGCTACTATCAAGCCATGTTTGCTCACTCACCCTACCCAGGGACGTTTATGTGACGCCCCTTCTGTTTGGAAATGAAAATAGTGCTAAAATCGTTAAAGACAAATCAGTGCAAAGCCAAAGAAGAGATTTAAGTTACCGCCGTACACGTCGTCTGCCTGCGGACACAAAGGAGCTGAAAAGAAAACAAAAAAGGATTACCTTACTTAGAATATATTATTAAGAAATTATTGCATTAATCATTACTTTCTATTCTTAGATTTCGCCACCTTGGTATTTGTTTGAATTGTTTCTCTTCTATCCGTTATATCTTTTACTGTCATGTAGGCAGAAACTCATTAGTCCTCGCTATATATTTGGTTTTGTGTGTTTTTCTGTACGTGTACTTTTTCTATTTTTTCGACCATAGTAATTCAACTTACCTTAGGTAGATTGGCCTTCTTACTTTCTCAACTCCTTAGTATTTTAGGAGGTCAATACCCCACTCGATTGCAATTTAATCGTTTTATTATTTCATGTAAAATTTACGTGAGTTAAATAAAGTTACATTGTTGTGTTGTTGTTGTTGTTACTTTATAAAGCGTTGAGTGGGAAGGGATAGTTAACTACGAGAAAAATATCAAGAGTTTTTCCACTAAAATCGAGAACTGAAAAAATGCAGAAACCAACCAAAAAAAGTACTTAACAAGTTGTAAACAACGGAAATTTGAAAACTAAACGAAATTTACTATACAGCTTAACCTTATTCAAAGTATATAGGTGTGATTCAGTTTAGGAAAAGTACCAGAAGGGAAAGTTTCGAGTCTATAATAATTTCTAATGTTATGTTCAAATCCTGAAGATTCTAGCTGTCCTGATTTCAGTCAGAGAGTCGCGAGTGTGCATGCGAGCTTTCGCTGCCCCTAAGAAAGGATATAAAAAAGCTTATTTTAAAAACTGTTTGAAGAACTATAGAATCTTCAAAACTGAACAAACAGCCACAATGTGCAGAACGAAGATCCCACGAAAATCCTCAAATCCATCGTTTTTATATCACTGCTCAGGTGCTTATTTCAACTGCGACAGAGTAAAAAAGGAGAACTGTTAAGAACAAATTGGTGAAACTTAGAAACTTGTTTACAATACATAAAGATCTCACTAAGGCAGCCAATATGTTGCAGATTGATCTTGAATGCAAGCATGGCTCTCAAACTAATCACACCATCAGGCAATGGCATACGCCCCTTTCCGCTGCTTAAAAAAAAGGGGGGAGCAACACAATTAATTCAAAACCCAAAAAAAGTAAAAGTTTTTTTTATTTGTGGTCTTTTTTTTTTTTTTGGTTTGTTTGTTTTTTTTTTTTTGAAAATGCCCCTTCTCACCTCCAGTTAAAATTGTTTTTTCCGCCCTTTTAATTTTTGTTTTTTTTTTTTTTTCCCCTAGTTTTTTTTGGAAAATTACAGGAAAAAAAAATCTGTGGGATACCCCCCCCCCTTTTTCCCCCCCGGGGGTTTCCGACCCCCCCCCCCCGCCCCCAATTGGGGGGCCCCCTTGGAAAAAGGGGAAAAAAATCCCTGACCCCTGGGATTGGGGGGGGGGTGTGGAAAAAGGCGGTTCCCCCCCCCTTTTTTTTGCCCACTTGGAAAAATTCACACCGGGAAGGGCCCACCTTAACTCCAAGAATTTTTTCCCCCAAACTAAAAATTTTTTTACTAGAAAAGAAACTTCAAAGCGGTTTCCTAAAAGAGATTTTTCCCCCCCGGGGGCCCCCCTTTTGTTCCCCCTTATTTCATAAAAAAACAACCAAGGGTTTGTGGGTGAAAAAAAAGAAAGGGGTGCAGGGTTGTACAATAAACCATTCTTTTTTTTTAAGCCCCAGTCCACCGCCCCCCCCCACCAACCCCCCCCCCCCCCCCCCCCCCCCGACAAACATGTTTGTTTTTGTTTTTTTTTTTTTGGGTCGCCCCTTGTTCCCCTTGTGGGAAAACCCCGAGGGAAACACAACTGTTGTGTTTCCCCCCCCAGGGAAAAAAAATCCCCCCGGTAAAAAAACAGCCAAAAAACCCAAGGGCCCAAAAAAGAAAAAAAAACAACCAAAAAAAAAATTTGGCCCCCACTACCCCCCCCTTTTTTCCCCCTCCCCGGCCTTAAAAAAAAAACCTTTTTTTTTGGGGCCTTGTTGCAACAAAGAATCAAACCCACCCCCCCGTACAAAAACCCCCCGGGGGATACAAGAAAATGGCCCCCCCCCCCCCCTTGGGGGGGGTTTGGATTGTTTTTTTAAAAATGGGAATTTTTGGTAAAGGTGTGGGGGGGGGGAAGAATTGTTTCCCCCCCCCCCAAAATGTTTTTTGTTTTGGGTGTTTTTTTTTTTTTTGTTTTTTTTAAATTTTTGGGAAAAAAAATAGTGGGGGAAATTTTTTAGGTTGGCAACCCAATTTTTTTTAAAACCTTGAAATACGAATAAAAAAATGGAAAAGAAAGAAAAAGGGCCAAAAAATTAATACAAAACCGGTGGGGCCTTTGTTTCTGGCATGTTTTTTTTTTTTGTTTTTCCAACCCCCCCCCCCCCCCCCCCCCACTCCCCCAAAACCCCTAAAATTTTTATTTTTTTTTTTTTTTTCCCCCCCACTTTAATTTTTTTTTTAAAATTTTCCCAAACCCCCCGAACCCCATACCAAGGCTAAAAAAAAAGTCCCCCAAATGAAAAAAAATTCCACCCGCCCCCAAAAAAATTGCCCTTGGGGCCAAACTGGGTTTTGTTTTTTTTTTTTTTTGGGCCCCCCCCCCTTTTTAGAAATCCCCCTGCGACAAAAGATTTTGTGTCCCTTTTTTTTACACCAAGAATTAACAAAAAAATATGGGGAAAAAAACCTTTTTGGGAAGGGAAAAAAAAAAAAAAAAAAACCCAACGGAGGGCCCGGCGATGTTTTTTTCAAGTTCCAGCTGTTTTTTTTTTGTTTGTGGATTGTAAAGTTTTTGTTTTGCCCCCCCCCCCTTCCCAAGGTTGGTTTTTCCCACCCCCCCCCCCCCCCCCCCCCCCCACCCCCCCCGGAATGGAAAAATTTACAAAGCCCCCTGGGGGGTGGAAAAAAAAAAAAAAGGAAACCAAAAAAAAAAAAAAGGGAAAAAAACCCAATTACTAGGAACAAAATTAATTTTTTAAAAAAAACCCCCTTGGGCAAAATCCCCCCCCCCTTTCCACCCCCCCCCCAGCCCCCCCCCCCAAAGGAAAACCAAAAAAATCCATCCTCTTTCCCCACTTGGCCCCCCCCCCTGCTTGTTTTTTTTTTTTTGAACAAAGAAATTTTTAAAAATTTTTTTCACCCCCCCCTTAAAACGCCTTTTGTTTTTTTTTTTTCCACACCCCCCCCCCCCTAGGGTCCCCACTTGGGAAAAAAAAATCCCTGTTTAATCACCCCCCCCTTTTTTAGAAAAAAGAAAGTTCCCCCCCCCCACCTTCCACCTAAAAAAGCCCCAAGGGGTTTGGTGGAAAAAAAAAAAGAAATGTTTTAAAAAAGGAAGTTAAATTGCCCCCCCACCCACCCACACCCCCCGTTAAACTTTTTAGCGAGTTTTTTAAACTTTTTTTTTTTTTTTTCCCCCCCAAATTTGGCCCCCCATGTTTTTTTTTTTTTGGTTTGTTTTTTTTTTTTTTTTGGTGTTTTTTACAAGCTTTGGCCCTTTTAAACCTCCTTTTTCCAGTTTTTCTTTGTAAAAAAAAAAGGGAACAAAAAAATGGGTTTGGGGGTTTTGGAAAAAGTTTAGGTCTTTTTTTTTCCCCCCCCAAAAAATAAAAAAGAAAAAACCCCAAATTTTTTTTTGTTTTTTTGTTATTTTTTAAAAGAATTTTTTTTTTTTTAAATTAGCTATTTTTTTCCCCCCCCCACCCCCCTTAGGCCCCCCCCCCCAGGCGGGCCCCCCCCCCCCCTAAACCCCGCCCCTTTTTGTTGTGTTTGGGGGGGTCAAACCCAAAGAGCCAAAAAAAAAAAAAAAAAAAAAAAAAATTAAGTTTTGTTAGCCCGCCCCCCCCCGGGGTGCGCCCTTTTTTGTTAACGTGCGGTAAAAATCCCCCGAAAAAATGTTTCAAAATTTACCGGTTTTTTCATAAAGTTTTTTTTAATAAATCCGGAACCGGTAACCACAATGTAAAAAAAAGAAACAATTTACCCAAGGAAAACAAAGTTCACGAAACAAAGTGGGGAGGGAAAAAAATTTTTTTTTTCCCCCCCGGTTAGTTAAAATTTTTTTTTTCCCCCCCCACGCCTAAAAAACCCAAAAAAACAAGGGTTAAAAAAAGGACTAAAAAAAAAAAAATTAACCTTTTTTTTTTTTCCTTTTTGTTTTTTTTTTCCCCTTTCCATCAAGAACGGCGCCAAAAGAGGACCCCCCCCCCCCCGCAATGGCCCCCCGTTGGTTTTTTACAAAAAACACCCCCCTGTTTGTTGGGGAAAAAAAAAAAAAAAATCCAAAAAAAAAAAAATACTTTTTTTACACTTCCTTTC
>JAHPZR010031462.1:15000-18129 GCA_019787425.1 Platygyra sinensis
ACCACCACCTCCCCCTTTTTTTTTTTTTTTTCCCCCCACCCCCCCCCCCTCCCCCCTCCCCCCCCCATCCCCCCCCCCCGTGTTGTTTTTTGGGGGTGGGGGTGGGACAAACAAGGGGAAAAAAAAAACAAAAAAAAAGAAAAAAAAAACCCCCCAAAAATTTTTTGGTGGGGGGGTGGGGGGGGGGGGTGGGTTTTTTTTTTACCAAAAAATCGGGTGGGGGTGGGGGGGGGGGGGGGTGGGGGGGTGGGGGGTGGGGGGGTTCCCCCCCCCACAAGGAAAAAATGGTGTGGGCTTTTTTTTTAACGGGGGGGGTGGGGGGCTCCCCCCCCCCCCCCCCCCACCCCCCCCCCCCAAAAAATTTAAAAACCTTCCCCCCGAAAAGCCAATTGGCCCCCCCACCCTTTTTTTTGTTTTGTTTTTTTTTTTTTTTATTTTGTTGTATTTTCCCCCCCCGGGGGTTGGTTGTGTTTTGGTGTGTTGTTTGTGTTCCCCCCTTTTATGGGTGGACCCGTGCACCCCCCCCACCCCCCTGGGGGTAAAAACAGGAAAAAAAAGTTTTTTAACTAAAAAAAAAAATCCCCTTCCCATGTTTGCCCCCCCCAATTTTTAAAAAAAATTATAACAAAAAACCAAAAAAAAAACGGCCTGTTGTTGGGAAGAAAAAAAAAAGTGGTTTCCCGCCCCCCCAAGTCCCCCCGGGTGGAAGTTTTTTTTCCCGGGGGGGGGGGGGGTGTGGGGTGGGGGTTTTTTTTTTTTTTTTTTTTTTTTTTTTTTCTGTGTTGTTTTTGGTTTTTGTTTTTTTTCCCCCCCCCACCCAAAATTTGGGTGTTCCCCCCCCCCCCCCCCCCCCCCCCCCCCCCCCCCCCCCCCCCCACCCAAAACCCCAAAAATTCCCCCCCCCGTTTGTTTTTTTTTTTTATTCAAGACAAAAAAAAACCAAAAAAAAAAAGGTGGGGGGTGGACCCCCCCCCCCCTTCGGGGGGGAAAAAAATTGGGTAGCCTCGGGTTGGGGGGGGGGGGAAAAAACTGGTTTTTAATTTAAAAAAAAATCCCCACCCCCCCGGGGGGGAAACCCCCCCAAAAACGGAAAGCCCCCCCCCCAAAAAAAGAAAAACAAAAAAAGGTTTCCCCCCCACCCCCCCCGCAAAAAAAGATTTGTTTTTTGGGTGTGGGGGGGGGGGGGGTTTTTTTTGTTGTGGTTTTTGCGTTTTTTTTTTTTTTTTGTGGAGATCCCACCCTCCCCGCAAATTTTGGTTTTTTTTTTTTTTTTTTTTTTTTTTTTCCGGGAGAAACAACCCCCCCAAAAAAAAAACCATCCCCAAAAAACAAAAAAAACAAAACGTGGTGGTTTAGCCCCTCCCCCCCAAAAAAACAAATTTCCCAGGACCCCATGTTTTTTTTTTTTTTTTTTTGTTTTTTTTTTTGTTTTTTTTACTAAACCCAAAAAAGACCCCGTTTTTTTGGTGGGGGGGGGGGGGGGGGCAATTGGGAAAAAAAAAAGAGTTTGGGGTGTGGGTGTTTTCCCCAACATTTTTTTTTTTTTTTTTTATTTTTTATTTGTTACCCCCCCACGTTTTGGGGTTGTTGGGGTTTGGGTTGTGTGCCCCCCCCACCCCCCCACCCCCCCGGGTGTGGGTTGGTGGTATGGTTTTTGGGGTGGGATGGGTGTGTGGTTTTTTGTTTTTTTTTTTTTTTTTTTTGGGGGTCATTTTCCCCCCCCTCCCCCCCCCGGGTAAAAAAGGAGAAAATGTGGGGTGTGGGGCCCCCTCCCCCCCCCCCCCCCCTTTCCCCCACCCCCCCTTTTTTTTTTTTTTTTTTTGTTTTTCCCCCAAAAAAGCCCCCCCCCCCCCCCCAAAAAAGAGAAAACACCAAAACCAAAATTTGTGTGTGACCCCAAAACATTGGACCGGGCCTCCCCACCTAGAAAGCCCAAAATAACGACGGTTTGGCCCCCCCCCCTCCCCCCCCCCCACCCGGGAAAAAACAAGACAAGGTCCCCCCCCCCTGCCCCCCCACCCCCTTTTTTAATCAAAAAAAAAAAATTTTCCCAAAACCCCTTTCCCCCCCCCCCCCCCTTTTTTTTTTTGGGCCCTGGTGGGTGGTTGGAAAAAAAAAAAGGTTGGGGGTTTTTTTTTTTTTTGATTGGGTTTTTTTTTTTTGAATTTTTTTTTTTTAGACCCGGGGGTGAATATTTTTTTGGGGAGAACCCCGGGTGGCCCACCCCCACATTTTTTCCCTTTCCCCGGCCACCCCAAAATTTTTTTGTGTTGTGGGACAAAAAAAAAATGAAAAAAACAAAAAGGGGGTAGGGCCCCGGGTGCCCGGGGGGGTGTGTTGGGGGGGGGAGGTGGAAAAACAAGAAAAAAAAGAAAAGGGGAGTGGGGGAAATATTGTTTATTTTTTTTTTTTTTGTTATTTCCCCCATCCCCACCCCACCCCCCCCCCCACCCCCCCCCCTTTTTTTTTTTTTTAATAAATCCCCCCAACCCCGCCCTTGGGGGGTGGAAACAGAAAAACAAAAAAAAAAAAAAAAAAAGGTTTTTTTTTTTTTTTTTTTTTTTGTTTTTAAACCCCCCCCGCCCCAAGAAAAAAAACAAAAAAAAACAAACAACCAAAAACACAAAAAAAAACGAAGGAAATTAAACATGCCCCCCCCCCCCCCTTTTTTACCCCCCCCCCCACCCCCCCCCCCCCCCCAGCCCTTTGGTTTTTTGGGGTGCCCCCCCTGTAGGATAAAAAAAATTACCCCCCCCCCCCCCTGTTTTTTTTTTTTTGGGGGGTGGAGACAAAAAAAAGGGCCCCCCCCCCCCCCCCCGGGTGGGCCCCCCCCCCCCCCCCCCTTTTTTTTTATTGGGGGTGGTGGGGGGGTTTTTTAACAAAAAAACCCCCCCCCCCCCTTAAAATTTTTTGTGGTTTGCCCCCCCCCTCCCCCGTGTCCCCCCCAAAAAAAACCCCCCCAAAAAATGTGGGACCCCCCCCTGTTTTTTTTTTTTTTTTTTTTTTTTGTTGGGGGGGGGCCCCACCCCCCCCCCCCAAAAAAGCCCCTCCCCCCCGGGGGTTTACAACCAGGGGACCCCCCCACACCCCCCCCCCCCCCCCCCACAATCCCCCCCCCCCCCAAAAGAG
>JAHPZR010031466.1:5000-12153 GCA_019787425.1 Platygyra sinensis
GTCGCTAAAGAAATCACTGTCGCTAGAATTCCCAAAAATTAATTCGCTGTCGCTAAAGCAGCTAAAACTTTATTCGCGTTTGGTAAAACTTATTCGCTGTCAAAAAAGTGGTCGAGATTATTTTTAAATCCCAGTTTTTTGGGGTAACAAGCCCAAATGTCATTCCATCAAGCGATGGGCAAATCTACCCTTGAGAATTGATATTGATCTTTGGAGATTTGCTCTCGTGGGTCGAGAATTTTTTGGGCGGTCGAGAATTTTTTTTTTACCGGTCAAGAATTTTTTTAACGGTCGAGAATGTTTTATTTTTGTCGAGATTATCTTATAAGCAGTGTTTCGGGTCGCGGATAAATTGTCGTGGGTCCGAAATAACAGTAACAATAACAATAGCTATAAAAATATCACTAAAAGAAATTGCTTATTTTCAATAGCTTGAAAACAAGTGGATAATAAATTTTAAAATTCTAGTTTATGTTCTTTACTCCTTACTTGTGCAGGATACCTTGCAGGCACCGCGCAGTGGGTTTTTGAGTGGGGGTTTGAAGTCCTCTGAAATGAAATGGCTTGAAATGAATCGAAAATTAACAGACGTGATACGTAGATATCAAAAACGAGCAATCTTGCTACCTGCATCCGATGGGTTGACAGACGTTAGCAACCCATGAAAACGTTTTCGGTGGGGAGACATAATATTGTCAGCTGTTAAAATTATTATTAGAGGGTCTGCATAATGTAACTGCTCCCCTTACTGAACGGATTATGTCACAGCTGCATGAACCACCTGACGACGCTGAAGTCACGTTATTTCAACAAAAGGCAAAGAAAGAAAAGGAGGAAAGATTACTCAAGCGATCGGACGAGTGGAGGAATTCTCTATCCGAAAGAACGATAAGAGCTGTCAGTTTAGCTAGAGAGAGAAGACCTTTTTCGATATGAGTATGCCATCCAAACGCCGACTCTTATAAAGATCTTACGCCAGAACAAGTGCATCGCCTTCATGAAAACGAGAATTAAGAAAAGAATGTATGAACGACGAGTTCTGGAAGTCGCCGGAACAAGCGTTCTTTACGCCACTAGTATTCATCACAACAGGAGGTATGGGACGTGAATGTTGAGATATCACAGCCGACTCGCAGAACTGATATCCGTAGAGAAAGGCGAAGACTACGGTGGCTCATAAGGGACACATTGATTTTTCCATCGCAACTTAGTAACTTGCGATTGCAACTTAGTAACTTGCGATCGCAAGTTAGTAACTTGCGATCGCAACTTAATAACTTGTTATCGCAACTTAATAACTTGCGATCGCAACTTAATAACTTGTGATCGCAACTTACTAACTTGCGATCGCAAGTTAGTAAGTCGGAGTCGTACTCGGAGTCATAAGCGTACGTGCCGGGGAGGGAGGGGGACGAGGGGGGCTGCATCATCATCATCATCATCATCATCATTATTATTATTATTATTACTATTATTAAAAAATTATCCACCAGCCAAAACATTCTCGCCCCACGAGAATAAATCTCAAAGATTATCTCGACAGAAAAAAAAAACATTCTCGACCGTTAAAAAAATTCTCGACTACCCAAAAAATTCTCGACCCACGAGAGCAAATCTCCAAAGATCAATATCAATTCTCAAGGGTGGATTTGCCCATCCCATCGCTTGATGGAATGAAATCTGGGCTTGTTACCCTAAAAACTGGATCTTAAAAATAATCTCGACCACTTTTTGACAGCGAATAAGTTTTACCAAGCGCGAATAAAGTTTTAGCTGCTTTAGCGACAGCGAATTAATTTTTGGGAATTCTAGCGACAGTGATTTCTTTAGCGACAGCGAATTAAGTTAAGCGACAACAAATAGAATTTAGCGACAGCGAATTAAGTTAAGTGACAGCGAATAAAATCTAGCGAATGCGAAATAATTTTGGCGACAGCGAATAAAATTTAGCGAATGCGAATTAGTTTTTAGCGACAGCGAATGAAATTTAGCGGCAGCGAATGAAATTTAGCGACAGCGAATGTAATTTAGCGACAGCGAATTGAAGTTTAGCGACAGCGAATGGAATTTAGCGACAGCGAATGAAATTTAGCGACAGCGAATGGAATTTAGCGACAGCGAATGGAATTTAGCGACAGCGAATGAAATTAGCGACAGCGAATGAAATTTAGCGACAGCGAATGGAATTTAGCGACAGCGAATTGAAGTTTAGCGACAGCGAATTGAAGTTTAGCGACAGCGAATTGAAGTTTAGCGACAGCGAATTACGTTTAGCGACAGCGAATTAGATTTAGCGAATATTGAAAACAAATGGACGACCATAAAAGGAGACATGGGTGAACAACAGTAGAGAGAGAATGAGGTGAACTTGGGTTCAAAGGTTGGGCAGAAGCCGGTAGTTGTGCAAAAGACTGAGAAGCTTAGAGAGAGAGAGCGCAAGGCCCTATTTTCCTCAGAGGGAAAAGGACATGATGATGATGAACAATGGTTTGTACAGGAAACAGGTTATGAAACCCGACAACCTTCAAAGAACTATTTGACATGGTTTTCACACTAGCTGATAGCATATTAACCAAAATAACCGCCATTTGAGGAGGAAAAGTGGGGAAGAATATGATTCACAATATGATACACACCAATATATCACCAACAGACGACAAAAATGCTCCAAAAGGAACCAACCAAAAGGAAGCGATTGATGCAAGCATTGACTGACATATTGAATGTGTGATCACCCCTAGTACATGTATCAACACTCAAAGGCATTTCTAAGAAAATTTAGATTCTGTAGACCGACTATCAACCGACCAACTAATGTCAGATATGTATCAACCAGGGATCAGCCAAGATGTCAACTGAATATCGATTGCTGCTATTGGTCAACACTTTACCACGAACGCCAGTAGTACACAATATTTGTTTAATTAGTTACTCAAAATGTTGCAATAAAAAAGCTGCTAGACCAATTCTTTATTACGTTTTTGCACTACCTGACGACATATTAGACAACAAAGCCACTATTTGAGGAGGAAACTGGAGACCAATATGATTCACAATACGATGCAAACCAATATACCACCGACAGACGACCAACATGCTCACAAAGCCAACCAATAAGAGCAATAACCTCTGAAAATGTTTCTTCGCTGAAACCCACCTGCAATGAACAATAATGGGACCAGCCCCATCTTGATTGGCAGCTGCTGACTTCAGAATGAAGTCCAATGCAGGATATTCACAACCTGCATCTGGAGCACCATGATCTGGCCAGCCAGTGAAATGGTACTGTAACACCTCCATAGGTTTCACTTCATCTTCTGTTGCATCCTGGGCAAAAACATTAACAAATTAGTATGTAATTTATTATGTACCAGTGTAATAAGATAATCCATTTCATTCTATTGACACGACTGTCTTAGTGGAAAATACACCACTTGTAAAATTCATACGAAACTACATCCGGGACTTGAGTGGCGTATTTTCCATATCCTTACTAGTGAAGATATTGATGATTTCACTGATGTCAAGTTTCTCTTAAATTGTACTTAAATTCGTTGGTGTATGATCGAAACATCTTCGGGCCTTCCTTGAAAGTCTTCAGCAATCTTTGGAAATCTTTGGAAGTTTTCAGAAAATGCTCGGGAATGTTCGTCTAGCCTTCAAAACAATTTGGAAATCTTCGGAAAATAGTCAAAAACGCTGTCGTCAGTATGTCTACATAATAAAAATTACATTACATGTTAGCTCAAAGATATGAATTTTTTGTTCAAGTGGCAAGAACAACATCTCACTCGCTCGCTGCACTCACTCATGAGATATTGTTCTTGTCACTCGAACATAACATCCATATCTTCTCACCACAGTGTAATAACCTGTGTGTATTTTACAATGTAACGATACTCCAACTACTCAAAAAGTTTGCAAAACTTTGAAAATAAAAACGGTCACAAATGCATTGTTTCAGTAGTGCACTAAGATTGCTATTTTGACAGAAATTTAAGGTTAACATCTGAGGTTTCCGTTTACTAAATCTGCACCAAATGGCCTTAAATATTATTACAAATTCATGCATTATAGTTATTCAGAAAGCACCCCGTAAGAATGTTTGCTGTGAAAGCTGCACTAACAAGAGCCACAAAGAGAGAGAAAATTAACATTTAATAATCAAAATAAACAGGGATTTTCCTTTCTTTTTTCAAATGTTTTCTAAAAGAAATGGAAAACAATTTCTTGGTGCTTCTATAAAGTCGTATACCGAAACATTCGTTGACACTTGGGAGAACTCGAAAAAGCTGTAGAAACACTCTCTTGTAAGTCATGTTCCCACATTATTTTGGTTCTCCGCACTTCCACTTGTGATTCTACAACTCCATTGAAACATGGATCTTAAAATTGGCTGATTTCAATAAATTATTCACTGAAATAAGAAATAGAAATTGTCAAATTTCTGTGGCAGTAAAATTAAAATCAAACATTTAAAAAAGCTGACACAACTTTTAAATTTGCAACACGTTTCCAATACTCAGTATCTGTCATCAGTTGAAAGATGTTAACAGGTGAGTGACATTACAAATTGTACAACAATAGTTAAAGATCTGTGAAAAAGTTACATAATACTTAAGGGATACAGTGGAGGAGAAGAATAAAAGGGTACGAGTACAAATCTGTGAGAAATGCTTAATACTAATAGTAATAAAAGTAAGAGTGTTTGATTAACATGTCTGAGTTGTTTATTCAATGCAGGTCATTCCCAGTCAATATGGAGGGCTTATTTGATCTTTAGTTGGAAATTAGTAAGAGACAAGTCTAAGATGGAAAAACAATTGAAGGAGCATATTACCAGTAGATTTTTACACAACTCAGAACCCTGAAGATGTTTATAGATATGGTAATTGCGATCCGAAAGTGCTCACAAACCCTGGTGCCAAAATGTCTGGTGGTTTCACCGACATAACAGGTGTGACATCTTGCACATGTAAATTTGTAAACCACCTAGGAACGGAGCGCATTGGGGATAGGGTCCTTCACACTGAATATGTTACTTAACTTATAGGAAGGCTGACCTATTGTATAAATCCTTACAATATTTTTTGGCAATGATTTTGATTTTACGTTGCACTAAAAGGTAAAGGGGGCCAATATAAGGTAATTTGAAAAGTGTTTGGTCGTTCCCTTAAAATGGTTCTCCCAGGATGCAACACCTCAGTTGATGGTAACGGCACAACAGGTATTATTTTAATGTACATTTCTGGTGCCAAGTTTAAAGAACACTATGTTAATATTTCCTGAGATATTCTTGATTGAGTGTTGTACCTATGACGGCATCAGTTTATTTATTTGCATATAATACAAAAATGTAAATAACTCTAAAACGGAAAAAGATCTTACAAAAAGGAAAATACTATTCTTCTTTACTTAGAAAAGCCTTTCAAATAAGCAGCAATTACTTCTTTTACTTCCTGAGCACTTAAATTATTACACTGTATGTAACTTTTTCACAGATTTGTAACTGTTATTCTACAGTTTGTAATTAACACCTTTATATAATGTCACTCACTTGTAAACATCCTTCAACTGATGATGGATACGGAGTCTCTGAAACATGCCTTTTAAATTTAAACATTGTGTCATCTTTTTTACATGTAAATGTTTCAAAAAGAAATTGATTTAACACTTTCACGAAGAAGCTACAGTCAAACCATTAATACAGACACTGTATGGACCACAGAAAGTGTGTATAGCAAAGACAGGTCAGTTCTAATTGAACTAATGAAAATCTATACATTAAGGAACAAAACTACTGTGAATAAAATTTCAAGGTGTCTGTATTAAACAGTGGTTAATATGTTATTGATTAATAACAACTGATGTTACATGTCAATATGTTAAGAACATAACAGCTAACCAGCTGGTGGTAATTATCAATCTCTTTTTTCCCCGAATTTTTGCACACACTGGCAACTCCCAAGTGTAATTTTTAAGAACATCTGCCTAAAAATGTCAAATTATGAAATTTGAACATTACATTTTGGAAGTTGCAACATAATAGATTAATTCTGTTAAACTGGAAGATAATAAGTACCATTACATGCATCTCAGGCTTTATTATCTACCGTTGTGTTAACAAGCTTCATGTGCCTGCTTGTTTTTGATTTGTTCGTTTTCTATTATGCATTTAAAATCCTGCTGTTTACTTGTTAGTAAGTTAATTGTCAACACGCTTCCTTTAGTCAGTTATGATTTGTTACAATGAAATAGCAAAAATGCTACAGATCTGTTGCAAAGAGTCTTACCCAGTTTATTCCAAAGGAAACCATCCTAGATGAATATTTATACTTTACATGCAGAAACAAACAACAGCAGACACAGTTAATTAACATTATGTTTATCATATTACACATAGTTCTGTCCTTTAAGAAAACATTTACTTGCATTTATAGAAGTTCAATGTTTATAAATGGCTAGAAAATGCAAGCCTGTGACAAAATCCTTTCATCCCACATGTACATTCTGAAAGAAGTATTTTCAGAACACTGATTTCATCAAGGTAGACTGTTAGACTAAGAACCCTGTTTTTCCAACACCCACTTAACACAGACACCTAACAACTTACAGTCCTGCTACATACTTAAATAACAAAATTTTCATCAAAACTAAATCATATGTACTCAATAAAAACACCTAGCTCATACACTTTCTGGAACTGTGGTATCCATGTTAACAGGGTTTGTCTGCAGTAAGTATCTCACTAAATAGTTTGACTGCAACACTTAATATTGTTCATGCAGTTTGCTTGCTGTAAGAGACTGTTACTTACAAGAGATCATCACTCCTGATGGGGGTTTAAGGTGGCTCGATTGGATTTTTGAGTAACAATACTTCTCAACTTTGAGCAACCAGAGCACCACCATTCCCAACACAACAGAAAATTCAAAGCTAGTGGTGTTTTAGAGAAGGAGGAAAGTTTCAAATGAGGTGGGTTTTACCAACATTTAAGTTACCATAGCAACATTATGACATCGTACCCCATTTTTCACAAGACTGAATAACTTATCATCAAGAGATAATATTTTGGAAATATGACGTTGGAATCTTAGAGCTGACATAGTTATCTAAATGATGGCAAAATTAGTGAAGATCAGTGCAACTTACT
>JAHPZR010031467.1:5000-12169 GCA_019787425.1 Platygyra sinensis
CTTAATTCGCTGTCGCTAAAGAAATCACTGTCGCTAGAATTCCCAAAAATTAATTCGCTGTCGCTAAAGCAGCTAAAACTTTATTCGCGTTTGGTAAAACTTATTCGCTGTCAAAAAAGTGGTCGAGATTATTTTTAAATCCCAGTTTTTTGGGGTAACAAGCCCAAATGTCATTCCATCAAGCGATGGGCAAATCTACCCTTGAGAATTGATATTGATCTTTGGAGATTTGCTCTCGTGGGTCGAGAATTTTTTGGGCGGTCGAGAATTTTTTTTTTACCGGTCAAGAATTTTTTAACGGTCGAGAATGTTTTATTTTTGTCGAGATTATCTTATAAGCAGTGTTTCGGGTCGCGGATAAATTGTCGTGGGTCCGAAATAACAGTAACAATAACAATAGCTATAAAAATATCACTAAAAGAAATTGCTTATTTTCAATAGCTTGAAAACAAGTGGATAATAAATTTTAAAATTCTAGTTTATGTTCTTTACTCCTTACTTGTGCAGGATACCTTGCAGGCACCGCGCAGTGGGTTTTTGAGTGGGGGTTTGAAGTCCTCTGAAATGAAATGGCTTGAAATGAATCGAAAATTAACAGACGTGATACGTAGATATCAAAAACGAGCAATCTTGCTACCTGCATCCGATGGGTTGACAGACGTTAGCAACCCATGAAAACGTTTTCGGTGGGGAGACATAATATTGTCAGCTGTTAAAATTATTATTAGAGGGTCTGCATAATGTAACTGCTCCCCTTACTGAACGGATTATGTCACAGCTGCATGAACCACCTGACGACGCTGAAGTCACGTTATTTCAACAAAAGGCAAAGAAAGAAAAGGAGGAAAGATTACTCAAGCGATCGGACGAGTGGAGGAATTCTCTATCCGAAAGAACGATAAGAGCTGTCAGTTTAGCTAGAGAGAGAAGACCTTTTTCGATATGAGTATGCCATCCAAACGCCGACTCTTATAAAGATCTTACGCCAGAACAAGTGCATCGCCTTCATGAAAACGAGAATTAAGAAAAGAATGTATGAACGACGAGTTCTGGAAGTCGCCGGAACAAGCGTTCTTTACGCCACTAGTATTCATCACAACAGGAGGTATGGGACGTGAATGTTGAGATATCACAGCCGACTCGCAGAACTGATATCCGTAGAGAAAGGCGAAGACTACGGTGGCTCATAAGGGACACATTGATTTTTCCATCGCAACTTAGTAACTTGCGATTGCAACTTAGTAACTTGCGATCGCAAGTTAGTAACTTGCGATCGCAACTTAATAACTTGTTATCGCAACTTAATAACTTGCGATCGCAACTTAATAACTTGTGATCGCAACTTACTAACTTGCGATCGCAAGTTAGTAAGTCGGAGTCGTACTCGGAGTCATAAGCGTACGTGCCGGGGAGGGAGGGGGACGAGGGGGGCTGCATCATCATCATCATCATCATCATCATTATTATTATTATTATTACTATTATTAAAAAATTATCCACCAGCCAAAACATTCTCGCCCCACGAGAATAAATCTCAAAGATTATCTCGACAGAAAAAAAAACATTCTCGACCGTTAAAAAAATTCTCGACTACCCAAAAAATTCTCGACCCACGAGAGCAAATCTCCAAAGATCAATATCAATTCTCAAGGGTGGATTTGCCCATCCCATCGCTTGATGGAATGAAATCTGGGCTTGTTACCCTAAAAACTGGATCTTAAAAATAATCTCGACCACTTTTTTGACAGCGAATAAGTTTTACCAAGCGCGAATAAAGTTTTAGCTGCTTTAGCGACAGCGAATTAATTTTTGGGAATTCTAGCGACAGTGATTTCTTTAGCGACAGCGAATTAAGTTAAGCGACAACAAATAGAATTTAGCGACAGCGAATTAAGTTAAGTGACAGCGAATAAAATCTAGCGAATGCGAAATAATTTTGGCGACAGCGAATAAAATTTAGCGAATGCGAATTAGTTTTTAGCGACAGCGAATGAAATTTAGCGGCAGCGAATGAAATTTAGCGACAGCGAATGTAATTTAGCGACAGCGAATTGAAGTTTAGCGACAGCGAATGGAATTTAGCGACAGCGAATGAAATTTAGCGACAGCGAATGGAATTTAGCGACAGCGAATGGAATTTAGCGACAGCGAATGAAATTTAGCGACAGCGAATGAAATTTAGCGACAGCGAATGGAATTTAGCGACAGCGAATTGAAGTTTAGCGACAGCGAATTGAAGTTTAGCGACAGCGAATTGAAGTTTAGCGACAGCGAATTACGTTTAGCGACAGCGAATTAGATTTAGCGAATATTGAAACAAATGGACGACCATAAAAGGAGACATGGTGAACAACAGTAGAGAGAGAATGAGGTGAACTTGGGTTCAAAGGTTGGGCAGAAGCCGGTAGTTGTGCAAAAGACTGAGAAGCTTAGAGAGAGAGAGCGCAAGGCCCTATTTTCCTCAGAGGGAAAAGGACATGATGATGATGAACAATGGTTTGTACAGGAAACAGGTTATGAAACCCGACAACCTTCAAAGAACTATTTGACATGGTTTTCACACTAGCTGATAGCATATTAACCAAAATAACCGCCATTTGAGGAGGAAAAGTGGGGAAGAATATGATTCACAATATGATACACACCAATATATCACCAACAGACGACAAAAATGCTCCAAAAGGAACCAACCAAAAGGAAGCGATTGATGCAAGCATTGACTGACATATTGAATGTGTGATCACCCCTAGTACATGTATCAACACTCAAAGGCATTTCTAAGAAAATTTAGATTCTGTAGACCGACTATCAACCGACCAACTAATGTCAGATATGTATCAACCAGGGATCAGCCAAGATGTCAACTGAATATCGATTGCTGCTATTGGTCAACACTTTACCACGAACGCCAGTAGTACACAATATTTGTTTAATTAGTTACTCAAAATGTTGCAATAAAAAAGCTGCTAGACCAATTCTTTATTACGTTTTTGCACTACCTGACGACATATTAGACAACAAAGCCACTATTTGAGGAGGAAACTGGAGACCAATATGATTCACAATACGATGCAAACCAATATACCACCGACAGACGACCAACATGCTCACAAAGCCAACCAATAAGAGCAATAACCTCTGAAAATGTTTCTTCGCTGAAACCCACCTGCAATGAACAATAATGGGACCAGCCCCATCTTGATTGGCAGCTGCTGACTTCAGAATGAAGTCCAATGCAGGATATTCACAACCTGCATCTGGAGCACCATGATCTGGCCAGCCAGTGAAATGGTACTGTAACACCTCCATAGGTTTCACTTCATCTTCTGTTGCATCCTGGGCAAAAACATTAACAAATTAGTATGTAATTTATTATGTACCAGTGTAATAAGATAATCCATTTCATTCTATTGACACGACTGTCTTAGTGGAAAATACACCACTTGTAAAATTCATACGAAACTACATCCGGGACTTGAGTGGCGTATTTTCCATATCCTTACTAGTGAAGATATTGATGATTTCACTGATGTCAAGTTTCTCTTAAATTGTACTTAAATTCGTTGGTGTATGATCGAAACATCTTCGGGCCTTCCTTGAAAGTCTTCAGCAATCTTTGGAAATCTTTGGAAGTTTTCAGAAAATGCTCGGGAATGTTCGTCTAGCCTTCAAAACAATTTTGGAAATCTTCGGAAAATAGTCAAAACGCTGTCGTCAGTATGTCTACATAATAAAAATTACATTACATGTTAGCTCAAAGATATGAATTTTTTGTTCAAGTGGCAAGAACAACATCTCACTCGCTCGCTGCACTCACTCATGAGATATTGTTCTTGTCACTCGAACATAACATCCATATCTTCTCACCACAGTGTAATAACCTGTGTGTATTTTACAATGTAACGATACTCCAACTACTCAAAAAGTTTGCAAAACTTTGAAAATAAAAACGGTCACAAATGCATTGTTTCAGTAGTGCACTAAGATTGCTATTTTGACAGAAATTTAAGGTTAACATCTGAGGTTTCCGTTTACTAAATCTGCACCAAATGGCCTTAAATATTATTACAAATTCATGCATTATAGTTATTCAGAAAGCACCCCGTAAGAATGTTTGCTGTGAAAGCTGCACTAACAAGAGCCACAAAGAGAGAGAAAATTAACATTTAATAATCAAAATAAACAGGGATTTTCCTTTCTTTTTTCAAATGTTTTCTAAAAGAAATGGAAAACAATTTCTTGGTGCTTCTATAAAGTCGTATACCGAAACATTCGTTGACACTTGGGAGAACTCGAAAAAGCTGTAGAAACACTCTCTTGTAAGTCATGTTCCCACATTATTTTGGTTCTCCCGCACTTCCACTTGTGATTCTACAACTCCATTGAAACATGGATCTTAAAATTGGCTGATTTCAATAAATTATTCACTGAAATAAGAAATAGAAATTGTCAAATTTCTGTGGCAGTAAAATTAAAATCAAACATTTAAAAAAGCTGACACAACTTTTAAATTTGCAACACGTTTCCAATACTCAGTATCTGTCATCAGTTGAAAGATGTTAACAGGTGAGTGACATTACAAATTGTACAACAATAGTTAAAGATCTGTGAAAAAGTTACATAATACTTAAGGGATACAGTGGAGGAGAAGAATAAAAGGGTACGAGTACAAATCTGTGAGAAATGCTTAATACTAATAGTAATAAAAGTAAGAGTGTTTGATTAACATGTCTGAGTTGTTTATTCAATGCAGGTCATTCCCAGTCAATATGGAGGGCTTATTTGATCTTTAGTTGGAAATTAGTAAGAGACAAGTCTAAGATGGAAAAACAATTGAAGGAGCATATTACCAGTAGATTTTTACACAACTCAGAACCCTGAAGATGTTTATAGATATGGTAATTGCGATCCGAAAGTGCTCACAAACCCTGGTGCCAAAATGTCTGGTGGTTTCACCGACATAACAGGTGTGACATCTTGCACATGTAAATTTGTAAACCACCTAGGAACGGAGCGCATTGGGGATAGGGTCCTTCACACTGAATATGTTACTTAACTTATAGGAAGGCTGACCTATTGTATAAATCCTTACAATATTTTTTGGCAATGATTTTGATTTTACGTTGCACTAAAAGGTAAAGGGGGCCAATATAAGGTAATTTGAAAAGTGTTTGGTCGTTCCCTTAAAATGGTTCTCCCAGGATGCAACACCTCAGTTGATGGTAACGGCACAACAGGTATTATTTTAATGTACATTTCTGGTGCCAAGTTTAAAGAACACTATGTTAATATTTCCTGAGATATTCTTGATTGAGTGTTGTACCTATGACGGCATCAGTTTATTTATTTGCATATAATACAAAAATGTAAATAACTCTAAAACGGAAAAAGATCTTACAAAAAGGAAAATACTATTCTTCTTTACTTAGAAAAGCCTTTCAAATAAGCAGCAATTACTTCTTTTACTTCCTGAGCACTTAAATTATTACACTGTATGTAACTTTTTCACAGATTTGTAACTGTTATTCTACAGTTTGTAATTAACACCTTTATATAATGTCACTCACTTGTAAACATCCTTCAACTGATGATGGATACGGAGTCTCTGAAACATGCCTTTTAAATTTAAACATTGTGTCATCTTTTTTACATGTAAATGTTTCAAAAAGAAATTGATTTAACACTTTCACGAAGAAGCTACAGTCAAACCATTAATACAGACACTGTATGGACCACAGAAAGTGTGTATAGCAAAGACAGGTCAGTTCTAATTGAACTAATGAAAATCTATACATTAAGGAACAAAACTACTGTGAATAAAATTTCAAGGTGTCTGTATTAAACAGTGGTTAATATGTTATTGATTAATAACAACTGATGTTACATGTCAATATGTTAAGAACATAACAGCTAACCAGCTGGTGGTAATTATCAATCTCTTTTTTCCCCGAATTTTTGCACACACTGGCAACTCCCAAGTGTAATTTTTAAGAACATCTGCCTAAAAATGTCAAATTATGAAATTTGAACATTACATTTGGAAGTTGCAACATAATAGATTAATTCTGTTAAACTGGAAGATAATAAGTACCATTACATGCATCTCAGGCTTTATTATCTACCGTTGTGTTAACAAGCTTCATGTGCCTGCTTGTTTTTGATTTGTTCGTTTTCTATTATGCATTTAAAATCCTGCTGTTTACTTGTTAGTAAGTTAATTGTCAACACGCTTCCTTTAGTCAGTTATGATTTGTTACAATGAAATAGCAAAAATGCTACAGATCTGTTGCAAAGAGTCTTACCCAGTTTATTCCAAAGGAAACCATCCTAGATGAATATTTATACTTTACATGCAGAAACAAACAACAGCAGACACAGTTAATTAACATTATGTTTATCATATTACACATAGTTCTGTCCTTTAAGAAAACATTTACTTGCATTTATAGAAGTTCAATGTTTATAAATGGCTAGAAAATGCAAGCCTGTGACAAAATCCTTTCATCCCACATGTACATTCTGAAAGAAGTATTTTCAGAACACTGATTTCATCAAGGTAGACTGTTAGACTAAGAACCCTGTTTTTCCAACACCCACTTAACACAGACACCTAACAACTTACAGTCCTGCTACATACTTAAATAACAAAATTTTCATCAAAACTAAATCATATGTACTCAATAAAAACACCTAGCTCATACACTTTCTGGAACTGTGGTATCCATGTTAACAGGGTTTGTCTGCAGTAAGTATCTCACTAAATAGTTTGACTGCAACACTTAATATTGTTCATGCAGTTTGCTTGCTGTAAGAGACTGTTACTTACAAGAGATCATCACTCCTGATGGGGGTTTAAGGTGGCTCGATTGGATTTTGAGTAACAATACTTCTCAACTTTGAGCAACCAGAGCACCACCATTCCCAACACAACAGAAAATTCAAAGCTAGTGGTGTTTTAGAGAAGGAGGAAAGTTTCAAATGAGGTGGGTTTTACCAACATTTAAGTTACCATAGCAACATTATGACATCGTACCCCATTTTTCACAAGACTGAATAACTTATCATCAAGAGATAATATTTTGGAAATATGACGTTGGAATCTTAGAGCTGACATAGTTATCTAAATGATGGCAAAATTAGTGAAGATCAGTGCAACTTACTCCAAGTTG
>JAHPZR010031468.1:0-5000 GCA_019787425.1 Platygyra sinensis
AACTATATGATAATCACGACTAGACCTTAACCCTGACAATACCTAACTACTTCACTTAAAATTCACGGAAGGATTGTATGGAGAGACAATGGCTATGAGACTTAAACACAAAAGGACAACACTTGGCTCATTCTACAACAACTGTAAATGAAGTTCGTGAAGACAGATGAGAGATAACACGAGCTCTTTATCCTTGCATCACTTTTAATGCCAGTTTTGATTCCAATGCTTTCTTTTTTTCCTCGATTCAGTGACATCTGGTATCTGATCACACAAGATGTAACGAGCAGTCTGCTTCAATATATTCCACCAATGTATCGTAACAGAACTCGTACTGTTCCTTTACAAAAGAAAAAAAACTAGTTTTTCTTTAACAATGTCAATAAAAGAGTATTTATAGCTACCAAATCAAGACAACCGCAATTAGTGCAGTCAGTGAAACTGTCGCAAGTTCGACAGCACGTTAAGCTGAAATTGTAGATCACCAGTTCATTTTTTTACCACGCCGATTAAGACACTGGAGACAACCAGTCAGAGACTAACTTCTGTAGGGCTGCACCATCAGTATAAAACAACAAGAAGATTTGAGATATATTGATTCAACTTAATTTCAATGTGCCTACAACTAATAAGGCCTTGGGATAAGCGGAACATAATGAACAATTTCTTGGCAAGGAACGTAGCGGGAGACCCTCACCGCTACTAACTCCCGATCCCACTATAAAGCAAAAATATCAAACAACAATCCGCCTGTTCCGTCAAGCTGGCATTACCAACCTTGGTTAATATGCAATGCGGTCTCTGATGATTGTAAGGCGAGCTGTTTGATAAATGGAAACACTATTCTCACGTCTTATCTGATGGAACATTGTGTGCAGCAAACAGTAGACGCCTGTGCGCCCCCGACTCCATAACTGTGGAGAACAATAAACATAACTGATTATATCAAGCGTTTCAAAAGAATGTTGTTAAACTGAACTAAAATGGAAAGTGACTAAGCAACAACACTGCGACTACAAACACATTCATAACTAAATCCAGAAAATGGGCAGGTAACTCGTACACAGCTTGAGCGACATGGAGGGGTTGGGGGGGGGGGGGAGTTCGAAGGTCACGGTTTTCAACACTATCATGTATGTTTGCCTGGTGTTTCCTATTGCTGACAGCTTCTGGGAGGTGTCTGATTACGGTAAACATCTAGTTATGGTACTGTCTCCTTTGGGAACTAAGCTTATATGGACGAAATGGGACAATTTCATTCACTCACAGCCGAGTGCCACCTTACGGACGGCGTCTGTTTAACAAATTGACGTCAGTTTTTTATGCGTCTGTCCTGTTATTGATCATGAATTTCGTCATCACATTGTCAAAGTAGCTGTGGATCCACGAGGCGATAGCCGAGTGGATCCGCAGACTACTTTGACAATGTGATGACGAAATTCATTTTCAATAACAGGACAGGCGCATTAAAAACTGACATCAATTTGTTTTTTACGATAACAAATTGTCGAATTGCCGGCTCGCGCTCGCTGACGCGTCGCATGAATTTTGAATTCATGTGTACGTCCGCATATGGACAATAAAAATTAGCCAATGAGCGCGCGTGAATTTCTGCAGTTATCGTAAAATTACATATAGAGGATACATGCAGTCTCCTTATAGAAGATTTCCACTTAAAATATAATAGTTCCACTTAAATTAAAATAGTTTTCATTTGACAGTACGTTCAAACAACTCGCAACGCAACCAATCTAACTTACTTGCAGTGCACTACAATTGGACCAATAAACTCATAGGGCTTGGCGTGAACCTGCACTTCTTTCTCCCAGCTGTCCACTTTACAGATAAGCTGTAGGATGGTTTGACCAGACCAAGGAGCTCCATCTTCAGGCCAGTGAAGAAAATGAAAATGTTGGAGATTTCTGTATTCACTTGGGTCCTTATAACAAACATAACAAGTCAGATGTGAAAGCACTATCTTCTTAGATATTTGCTTACCTACAGGGTTCCAAATATTACTACTCTCATAAACTTGCACAGCACACAACGTAAAATTATAGATAGTGTACCTTTACGGAGACCATTCTTATCTCTCTGACCACAATATCACCACGAGTATTCTCGGAATCTATTGTTACTTCATATTCACCGAACCTGCATGTTTCATACGCAGGTGGAAGGTAACTATGATAGAAACCCTGAAAGAAAAATAAGTTTTAGTTGAAGCTGTGTGGATGATAACGTAGTATATAGATTACGATGCTTTTTTAGAGATAGGAACAAGAAAGAGAACAGATAAAAATGTAACAATGAGCCCTCTGCGGGGAGGGGGGGGGGGACGGTAAGGTATTACCTGTTCTAGCTCCTCTTTACTAAGCAGCATGACAAGTGAACGACAGTTTTCCTGCCAAACCATCCTCCAAAAGTCTTGTGTAGTCTCTTCTAAAGGATACTGGGTAGCTATGTAAGCTTGAGACTTCCAGAATCCCTTCATGAGAAAGAAAACGAAAGCTATTATAGACTAACCGTTCCTAGAATGTGACAATCTACGGTTTTACAGTTTGAAAATAATACACTTTACAGAATTTGACAAGATAGAGCCTGGTAACTAGGACATTGGAGATAGCTGAACCTTAGGCTTACAGCATACAAAAAGTATAATTAAAGGGCACATTTGAGACAGAATTCTACGTACTTATCAAGTTAAGAAGGCCTGATTCTTACCGCAAGGTATGTAGCATTGATATAATCCGACCCCTCCTCTCTTGGCCGAGGATATAGTTCCACCTGGCACTGTCAGCTTAAAATTGACAATTACATAAGTATTAAAGAATAAAACCCTTCTAAGCTATTTAATCTCAATAAATGAATACCTCATTGTTTAACTTATTGGCTGACAAGCGGAGTGATGCACGGTTAAGATAATGGATCAAATCACGGACTAATCGACTGCTAGACGTATCGCTGGATAGATCAGTGGACTGTTACATGAATGAACAGACCAGTATAATGAGAAAACTAAATGATTGAGATAAACATTTGTAATCCTAAAAGACCAGTAGCTCAGGCGTGGTACAGTAAATAGTTCAGCTCAGTGCCAAATTAAGAACGATGTTTATTCGGGCCTAGCCCTTCCTCAGTGCTTCGTTAAGTTTTGTTTACTATTTACAACTTTAAACTAAATCTCCTAAATGATTGCTTGTTTAATCACATGTTTACGTTTCTACCTGGTATATAATCCACTGATCGATTCTTTCCTATGTTGCAGCCACGTTTAGCTTGTTTTAGATTGTAGTGTCTCACTTGAATCGCATTCAAGTTCTGAAAAGAGAAAGGATAATACTTCAATAGGGCTAATTTTAATAAGTATTATACTTATCAAAGTGTTCTAACCTTACTTTATGCTGTAACACAAATGCAGCTACATTTGTGCATTACTTACCCCGCAGCCCTTCCGGCCAGAGCCGGAAAAGCCTATGGCGGCACCCTAGTACTCCGCGCGCGTATGAAGAAATGGGTATAAATATTGTAGGGACCCAGGTAGGGGTAGGGACCCAAAAAACTTTTTTGGTAGGTAACCAGAAAATTTCCATTTCACCAAACTAGGTGCGTATAGGCGTATCGGGTAACCTTTTTTCTAAGTCCTGCCGAGTGATCTATGTTGTACAATGAAGGCATTCATTTTTTTTCCAGAAGTACTTCTTGTGTCCTTTCAAACGAGATGTGGTAAACCTCTCCGCTGTAAATGCTTCGCAAGATATTATGTAAAGAATACCATGTGTTAAATTTGTTCTTTAAAATTGTCTGGAAATGAAAGTGTTGGTTTAGCGTACTTTGTTGATTGTTAGGATGATATCCATGATAATATGCCTAAGTTACAGGAACGTTCCGCGTGATGTAGTCCACAAAAGAAGAAATTAAAGTAAAGGCCCTAGCAAACGAGGACATTGTTGCTGACACAATGTTTCCCCGTTTGCCCGCGCGCGCAACATTTGTTGCGAACACAAATTTTGTGTCCGGGACACAAAAAATGTTTCTGATTTTGTTCAGAAACATTTTGTGTCCACATTAAATGTTTCCCAGTTTGCGCGCGCAAGGAAACGTCATGAGCAACAATGTTTCCGCAACAATGTTTCCTCGTTTGCCAGGGCCTTAAAAGAAAGCGGGAGCAGCTTGAGCGGTAACTATCATTAGTGATAATTTAAATGTACAAAACCAAACTCACCTCAAATTCAACTTCAAGTTTGCTTCTACTTGAAAGGTTTTTTCTCAGCTTCTGTACAGAGTCTTTAAGTTCATCTACTGGTATTGACAGCCTCAAGTCACTGTCAATGTAGTGTTGTAAAGCATCATGGACAAAAATGTACTGACACTAAAACAAATAAGGATAAAAGAACATTTACAGTTTAGTTCCAATCGCCCAGAATGCGGTAACACGCCCGGGACTTTTACTGGGAAATGTGCGCCAGACAATAGCTAAAAAAAGCCCAAAAAGAAGGGGTTGTGTTTTGCTTAATTGTTCATAAACCAGCTTACATAGGCTACTTGTACCATAAGGCTTTTACTAAAACAAACAAAGATAAAAGAACATTTACGGTTTAGGTCCCGGCTACGAACCAATAAACAGTAAATGCAGCAAAGAGAACAACAGTTATGGGCATCACCTCGCCTGTGCCCGCCATCACTGATGCACTAACCTCTTCCTGTACAAGATGATTCCTTTGTTGCCGTATCTGGGCGACAAAATCAAAAATGTTTATATCACCAGTCTCATGCATTTGTTTCACCATGCTGTGAATAACAATGTATGCCCCACTTCGACCAACACCGGCACTGAAACGAAAATAAAACCTCGTTAGTTCATATTGAAGCAAGCTCACAGGTTTCCTCCATCTTCTCTCAGTCTTAAAACTAATAATGTCCGCGCCAAACAGAGGCTATTGTTCATACACTATACTCTTGTTATTTTACACGTACAATATAATGCACCCTAGAAAGTA
>JAHPZR010031468.1:10000-12500 GCA_019787425.1 Platygyra sinensis
TGCACTAAGATTGCTATTTTGATAGTTATCACATACGGGGCAAAATTCCTGAATGCTGATTGGCTGAGACAGAGGGCATTTTTTCTTAATTTTTGTAATTGCCCCGGGCAAAATTACTTGATGCTGATTGGCTGAGCACGCCTGCCATTGAGTTGGTTTCCTGCTTTTTCCCGCTTCAAACGGATTCTGAAAAGAAATTTCAGAAACGCATCGCTTCTGAGTTCATCTTAACGTGAAAGAGAATCAACATGCAACAAAGCGCAGTCTTTTGGTGGAAAAGCAAAAGGATTTTTCCAACTAAAAATGCATTGATTCGCAGCCTGAAAAACGTTTGAGTGGAGACGGCTGGTGTTGCACGAAACCGTAGAATTACAGAACTTCATGGCCGCCAAACTGAAAGTTAATTTCTTCGTTTTGCTTCAGGTCGCCTTATTAGTATTACAGCTCACTTTAACGGCGTAAAAACAGCGTAAATTTTGTTGGTACGTGAAGTTTTCACAGTGGAAAGGGCAGTTTTGGATTCAAGAAGTTATTAGAGCTCGTTTGGACACTTGTTTACGTCTATCATCAATCGAAGAACAAGTAGTTTCACGCCGTTGCGAGCTTCGCAAAACAGGTGAATAAAGTTAGATTGCTTATAGTTTTGTTTGTAAAGAAATGGCTTTGAGTGAATTGAACCAAGTTGCTGTGTTTTGCTTACTATTATAGTAGGCTTTCCCCGTGTTGCTGCTAGCCTGTTAAATAATGACAACCGGCAAACCTGTTTACGCGACGGCAAGACCTTGAACCTTTGTACAAAATTTTGCCCTTTATGTGATAAACAAGTAATCGCAAGTGCTCTCGGGCAATTAAGGATTAATTTCACTTGTATTTTCAAAGTTTTCCAAATTGCCCTCGTCGCTTAGCGACTCGGGCAATTTTGTGAAAACTTTGAAAATACTCGTGAAATTAATCCTTAATTGCCCGAGAGCACTTGCGATTACTTGTTTATCACATAAAGGGCAAAATTTTGTACAAAGGTTCAAGGTCTTGCCGTCGCGTAAACAGGTTTGCCGGTTGTCATTATTTAACAGGCTAGCAGCAACACGGGAAAGCCTACTATAATAGTAAGCAAAACACAGCAACTTGGTTCAATTCACTCAAAGCCATTTCTTTACAAACAAAACTATAAGCAATCTAACTTTATTCACCTGTTTTGCGAAGCTCGCAACGGCGTGAAACTACTTGTTCTTCGATTGATGATAGACGTAAACAAGTGTCCAAACGAGCTCTAATAACTTCTTGAATCCAAAACTGCCCTTTCCACTGTGAAAACTTCACGTACCAACAAAATTTACGCTGTTTTTACGCCGTTAAAGTGAGCTGTAATACTAATAAGGCGACCTGAAGCAAAACGAAGAAATTAACTTTCAGTTTGGCGGCCATGAAGTTCTGTAATTCTACGGTTTCGTGCAACACCAGCCGTCTCCACTCAAACGTTTTTCAGGCTGCGAATCAATGCATTTTTAGTTGGAAAAATCCTTTTGCTTTTCCACCAAAAGACTGCGCTTTGTTGCATGTTGATTCTCTTTCACGTTAAGATGAACTCAGAAGCGATGCGTTTCTGAAATTTCTTTTCAGAATCCGTTTGAAGCGGGAAAAAGCAGGAAACCAACTCAATGGCAGGCGTGCTCAGCCAATCAGCATCAAGTAATTTTGCCCGGGGCAATTACAAAAATTAAGAAAAATGCCCTCTGTCTCAGCCAATCAGCATTCAGGAATTTTGCCCCGTATGTGATAACTATCAAAATAGCAATCTTAGTGCACTACAGAAACAATACTTTTGTGATGGTTTTTATTTTCAAATATTTGCAAACTTTTTGAGTAGTTGGAGTATCGTTACATTGTAAAATACACAGAGGTTATTACACTGTGGCGAGAAGATATGGATTTTATATTCGAGTGACAATAGCAATATCTCACGAGTGAGCGCAGCGAGCGAGTGAGATATTGTTCTTGCCACTTGAACAAAAATTCATATCTTTGAGCTAACGTGTAATGTAATTTTTTTATGTAGACATACTGATGACAGCGTTTTGACTATTTTCTGAAGATTTCCGACACTTTCCGAAGATTTCCAAAAATGTTTTGAAGGCTAGACGAACATTCCCGAGCATTTTCTGAAAACTTCCAAAGATTTCCAAAGATTGCTGAAGACTTTCAAGGAAGGCCCGAAGATGTTTCGATCATACACCAACGAATTTAAGTACAATTTAAGAGAAACTTGACATCAGTGAAATCATCAATATCTTCACTAG
Source organism: Platygyra sinensis (assembly GCA_019787425.1). Taxonomy (NCBI): domain Eukaryota; kingdom Metazoa; phylum Cnidaria; class Anthozoa; order Scleractinia; family Merulinidae; genus Platygyra; species Platygyra sinensis. The sequence continues at coordinate 12,298 of JAHPZR010031468.1, forward strand.
TAAGGATATGGAAAATACCCCACTCAAGTCCCGGATGTAGTTTCGTGTGAATTTTACAAGTGGTGTATTTTCCACTAAGACAGTCGTGTCAATAGAATGAAATGGATTATCTTATTACACTGGTATATAATAAATTACATACTAATTTGTTAATGTTTGTGCCCAGGATGCAACAGAAGATGAAGTGAAACCTATGGAAGTGT
>JAHPZR010031468.1:17500-20811 GCA_019787425.1 Platygyra sinensis
AGTAGATGAACTTAAAGACTCTGTACAGAAGCTGAGAAAAAACCTTTCAAGTAGAAGCAAACTTGAAGTTGAATTTGAGGTGAGTTTGGTTTTGTACATTTAAATTATCACTAATGATAGTTACCGCTCAAGCTGCTCCCGCTTTCTTTTAAGGCCCTGGCAAACGAGGAAACATTGTTGCGGAAACATTGTTGCTCATGACGTTTCCTTGCGCGCGCAAACTGGGAAACATTTAATGTGGACACAAAATGTTTCTGAACAAAATCAGAAACATTTTTTGTGTCCCGGACACAAAATTTGTGTTCGCAACAAATGTTGCGCGCGCGGGCAAACGGGGAAACATTGTGTCAGCAACAATGTCCTCGTTTGCTAGGGCCTTTACTTTAATTTCTTCTTTTGTGGACTACATCACGCGGAACGTTCCTGTAACTTAGGCATATTATCATGGATATCATCCTAACAATCAACAAAGTACGCTAAACCAACACTTTCATTTCCAGACAATTTTAAAGAACAAATTTAACACATGGTATTCTTTACATAATATCTTGCGAAGCATTTACAGCGGAGAGGTTTACCACATCTCGTTTGAAAGGACACAAGAAGTACTTCTGGAAAAAAATGAATGCCTTCATTGTACAACATAGATCACTCGGCAGGACTTAGAAAAAAGGTTACCCGATACGCCTATACGCACCTAGTTTGGTGAAATGGAAATTTTCTGGTTACCTACCAAAAAAGTTTTTTGGGTCCCTACCCCTACCTGGGTCCCTACAATATTTATACCCATTTCTTCATACGCGCGCGGAGTACTAGGGTGCCGCCATAGGCTTTTCCGGCTCTGGCCGGAAGGGCTGCGGGGTAAGTAATGCACAAATGTAGCTGCATTTGTGTTACAGCATAAAGTAAGGTTAGAACACTTGATAAAGTATAATACTTATTAAAATTAGCCCTATTGAAGTATTATCCTTTCTCTTTTCAGAACTTGAATGCGATTCAAGTGAGACACTACAATCTAAAACAAGCTAAACGTGGCTGCAACATAGGAAAGAATCGATCAGTGGATTATATACCAGGTAGAAACGTAAACATGTGATTAAACAAGCAATCATTTAGGAGATTTAGTTTAAAGTTGTAAATAGTAAACAAAACTTAACGAAGCACTGAGGAAGGGCTAGGCCCGAATAAACATCGTTCTTAATTTGGCACTGAGCTGAACTATTTACTGTACCACGCCTGAGCTACTGGTCTTTTAGGATTACAAATGTTTATCTCAATCATTTAGTTTTCTCATTATACTGGTCTGTTCATTCATGTAACAGTCCACTGATCTATCCAGCGATACGTCTAGCAGTCGATTAGTCCGTGATTTGATCCATTATCTTAACCGTGCATCACTCCGCTTGTCAGCCAATAAGTTAAACAATGAGGTATTCATTTATTGAGATTAAATAGCTTAGAAGGGTTTTATTCTTTAATACTTATGTAATTGTCAATTTTAAGCTGACAGTGCCAGGGTGGAACTATATCCTCGGCCAAGAGAGGAGGGGTCGGATTATATCAATGCTACATACCTTGCGGTAAGAATCAGGCCTTCTTAACTTGATAAGTACGTAGAATTCTGTCTCAAATGTGCCCTTTAATTATACTTTTTGTATGCTGTAAGCCTAAGGTTCAGCTATCTCCAATGTCCTAGTTACCAGGGCTCTATCTTGTCAAATTCTGTAAAGTGTATTATTTTCAAACTGTAAAACCGTAGATTGTCACATTCTAGGAACGGTTAGTCTATAATAGCTTTCGTTTTCTTTCTCATGAAGGGATTCTGGAAGTCTCAAGCTTACATAGCTACCCAGTATCCTTTAGAAGAGACTACACAAGACTTTTGGAGGATGGTTTGGCAGGAAAACTGTCGTTCACTTGTCATGCTGCTTAGTAAAGAGGAGCTAGAACAGGTAATACCTTACCGTCCCCCCCCCCCTCCCCGCAGAGGGCTCATTGTTACATTTTTATCTGTTCTCTTTCTTGTTCCTATCTCTAAAAAAGCATCGTAATCTATATACTACGTTATCATCCACACAGCTTCAACTAAAACTTATTTTTCTTTCAGGGTTTCTATCATAGTTACCTTCCACCTGCGTATGAAACATGCAGGTTCGGTGAATATGAAGTAACAATAGATTCCGAGAATACTCGTGGTGATATTGTGGTCAGAGAGATAAGAATGGTCTCCGTAAAGGTACACTATCTATAATTTTACGTTGTGTGCTGTGCAAGTTTATGAGAGTAGTAATATTTGGAACCCTGTAGGTAAGCAAATATCTAAGAAGATAGTGCTTTCACATCTGACTTGTTATGTTTGTTATAAGGACCCAAGTGAATACAGAAATCTCCAACATTTTCATTTTCTTCACTGGCCTGAAGATGGAGCTCCTTGGTCTGGTCAAACCATCCTACAGCTTATCTGTAAAGTGGACAGCTGGGAGAAAGAAGTGCAGGTTCACGCCAAGCCCTATGAGTTTATTGGTCCAATTGTAGTGCACTGCAAGTAAGTTAGATTGGTTGCGTTGCGAGTTGTTTGAACGTACTGTCAAATGAAAACTATTTTAATTTAAGTGGAACTATTATATTTTAAGTGGAAATCTTCTATAAGGAGACTGCATGTATCCTCTATATGTAATTTACGATAACTGCAGAAATTCACGCGCGCTCATTGGCTAATTTTTATTGTCCATATGCGGACGTACACATGAATTCAAAATTCATGCGACGCGTCAGCGAGCGCGAGCCGGCAATTCGACAATTTGTTATCGTAAAAAACAAATTGATGTCAGTTTTTAATGCGCCTGTCCTGTTATTGAAAATGAATTTCGTCATCACATTGTCAAAGTAGTCTGCGGATCCACTCGGCTATCGCCTCGTGGATCCACAGCTACTTTGACAATGTGATGACGAAATTCATGATCAATAACAGGACAGACGCATAAAAAACTGACGTCAATTTGTTAAACAGACGCCGTCCGTAAGGTGGCACTCGGCTGTGAGTGAATGAAATTGTCCCATTTCGTCCATATAAGCTTAGTTCCCAAAGGAGACAGTACCATAACTAGATGTTTACCGTAATCAGACACCTCCCAGAAGCTGTCAGCAATAGGAAACACCAGGCAAACATACATGATAGTGTTGAAAACCGTGACCTTCGAACTCCCCCCCCCCCCCCAACCCCTCCATGTCGCTCAAGCTGTGTACGAGTTACCTGCCCATTTTCTGGATTTAGTTATGAATGTGTTTGTAGTCGCAGTGTTGTTGCTTAG
>JAHPZR010031469.1:0-10711 GCA_019787425.1 Platygyra sinensis
CAGGCAGCTGGTCAGAGACAGAAAGTAGGGAGAGCTCCACATGGAGGGAGCTCAGGGGCGTAAGGCTGGTACTCCTGTCAGTGGCACAGAGGCTTTCAGTGAAAACGGTATGCCACAGGACAGATAACATCAACGTGGAGAACATCCTCAAGGTGGGAAGCCCAAACCCAAAACTGCACGCCGAGGCTGTCGCAATCTACACTCTCTGTGGACAGCACAGTATTTGTCTTGAACCTGAGTGGATCCCCCGGGAATTAAACACCGAGGCTGATTTCCTGTCTAGACAGGTGGACTATGATGACTACATGCTTAACCCAGATATTTTTGCAGCTGTGGATATTTTGTGGGGGCCCCACATTATCGACAGACAGGTTCTCTACTTTCAAGACACGCCAAGTTCCTCATTTCTGTAGTTGCTGGCTTAACCCCTCTGCTGAAGGCATTGACGCATTCACTCTCTAGTGGGCAGGGGAAAACAACTGGATGTTTCCCCCACCGTAGCTGATCCCACGAGTGCTTAAATATATGGATCATGGCCAAGAGTACCGGACGCTTGTCATCCCGCTGCGGACCTCTGCTCCTTGGTGGCCGCTCATCACAAAAGATGGCAGGCACTCAGAGTCATTTGTCCTCGACTGGATGGACATCCCCCAGTCAGCAAATATGTTTATCCCAGCAAAACCAGGTGCCTGCATTTTTAGTGGAAAGCCAAACTACCGTGTACTGGCACTCAAAGTCTCTTTTACCCGTCCTCGAATCCCAGAGGTTCGCAGAATCCCATTCTGGTGACTTCAGCCTGAAAGGACTCCTCTGGCTCCACTACAGCACATAGGACGTAGTTCGTGAGGGTCCCCAGGATACATACTCCCAACTTATATGCCTACAGAGTGGCATAGGGTAGATTCCATGGTCCAACGAGGGCCCTATGTTGATACTAGCCTGTGAGAGGCTTTATTGCCTGCGAGAGGACATGGTTGTGTATTTGGCCCACACGCAGTATTGTTGCCCGTGAGGGGCATTACGGGCCTAAGAGAGGCACTTGGGGACTGCAAGAGGCATCACCTGCCTGTGAGAGGCACATATGGCCTGCTAGAGGCAGCACTGGCCTGTGAGAGGCACCCATTAACCAGCAGAAGGCCTCATTGTTCAGTGCGCGCTGGCAGCCTGCGAGAGGCGTTTTCTTTCTGGTGGATGCGAGTATATTTTGACCCTTGCAATTCCGAACTTAGTGTGCGATCTAACATACTTCTTCATGTTTCTTTGCCAGCTGCCCCCACCCTGAGGAATCTGAGGTACAGCCGTCATCCCGACATAAGTTCACTAGCTGATGCAGTACCTGGCATCATCATTCAGGACAGGGCTCCAAGTACTGAAATACTCCGCTGCTTTTTCAGCATGGCAGAAGTGGGCAGAGCCCCAGGGGCATCAAAGTCCTCCCAACAACAGGTTCGGAGTTTTCCTTGTACTTAGTGCACTTGCTGCAGACAACTGACTCACTGGCTTCCATCCAAGCAGCAGCCTTTGGGGTGGCTTGGGCGCATCAAAAAGCCTGCTTACCGTCCCCCTCCCATCATCCCCTGGTGAAACAACTGCTCAAGGCATGCACTAGAATACTGGGAACTTACCCCAAGAACAGGAAAATGCCCATTACAGCAGATCAAGTCAAGGAAGTGGTAAACAAGTTTGGCGGCGGCAACCTCAGCGAACTCCAGATAACATGCCTGATTTCCATTGGTTTTGTGGCCTTCCTTCCCTGGGATGATCTTAAAGATTTGAGGCATTGTGATCTGCTTCTAACCGGTGACCATGTGTCCATCTCCTTGGCAAAAAGGAAAGAACGACCAATTCAGGGAAGGTTCTACTATCCTAGTCGCACGCAGCCATTCTTCTTCTTGTCCCGTAGCAGTGACGGAAAGGTTCTTGCTCGCTGGTGGACACCAAAAATCCGACTATTTATTCAGGAAGATATGCCATACCAAACACGGTTTTTCCCTCTGCCCGCAACCGCTGTCTTATTCAAGAGCTAGCGAGCTCTTTAGGAAGCAGTTGAAAGCCATAGGGCTTCATCCCAAGCAGTATGGGCTGCACAGCCTTAGATCCGGCGGGGCTTCCGCAGCAGCCGCAGCGGCGATCCCCGACAGACTGCTCATGCGCCATGGGGGCTGGCGTTCAGAGTCTGCCAAGAACATGTACATCCAGGAAACGGAAGAAACCCTCCTTAGGGTCTTCCAGGCACTCCTGCTTTAGGATGCATTTGGATCAATTTCTCAGTCTCAGGAATGTGAACTTTGGGAACTCGAACTTTTTCAAAGTTTTGACTGTGCTTTATAGAGGAGACATTTAAGCTTAAGACTCGCGGACAACTTCGCTACCCCCATTTAAGTTTAGCAATCAGCTGTGTGCAATTTAATTTTCCACTCTATAATTTGTTATCTTGTGCTCTATACTTTGTCGGTCTTGTGTGGCAGACAAATGGCATTTGGTGTGTGAGAAATGGCTTTCCCGCTGGCTGAGCTTGGGAAAGAGGCGGGAAATGAAGTTCTCACACACCGAAGGGGGGCTGGGCCCGAGTTTAGGATGTCATGTGCCCTTGTTAGTCCCGTGACTCAGTTTTTCTGTTTCTTGCCATACAAGCAACAGCTTTCCCCGCACACCCTCCCCTCTGCCAGTCCGTATGCGCCTTGCTCGCTCTGGTAGCCTTGATGCTCAGTCTTTACCTACAGGCTTAAGTTTTGTTTTTACTAGTAGTGTCACATTTATTGTCATTATATATTAAGTCAGTTTGAGTTTGTTAATAAAATGCTGTTGCCCTGTGTGGCAGACAAATGGCATTCGGTGTGTGAGAACAATTGTTGACATAAAATGAGAACCCTGGTTTACATTCTTTGTGAACCCCCAACGAAGTCCTCACCTCTTTTAAAAAACTTCTACCCCCAATAAGTCCCAAGAATACAAAATGTCAACCCCCAAAACAAGCATTTTGCACCTCCCAGTATTATAACAATCAAGTCCCCCTCCCTTGCTTATCCTGGTATGTGGTTACCTTGCCACCAGGAAATTTTTGCCACCAACGAACTTGCCACCAAACATTAAGAAAAAGATAAACCAAAGTAAGGTTATCAAGGTGTATTAGCTGTTCGAGTGACTACAATGTCAATTGACTCATAAGTTTGTTAGCTTGTCTGTTTACAAATTTCATTGTCAACATTTTTTCAGTGTCAAGAGACGTGTTCCGTTGTCTATCGAGAAACAATAGCTTTCTACAATAATTATTTAACTACATGTACATGTTTATTTCTTTGAGAACGGATTGTGTTGTAATTGCTCAGTAGCTGTCACGCAACAGTGAAGCTTACGTACAATGAAAGTGTTTCTTCAAAGGCTTCAACTAAATGATAAAACAACTTCACACCTGACAAGAACTAAACAAAGTAGAACAAATTTCAGTCTCTACGGCTTGTGGTTTTAATGTTGCTAGATCATTAGTATTTTTAATCTGGTGATGACTGAGGAGCCTTTGCTTGGTGGCGAGACTTCCTGGTTGCAAGGTGACTGGTAATCAAAATATTGGCCCACAATTTTTGTTGGCCTAAAATTTATGTGGCAATAAAAAACAAAAAAAGTGAGCAGGCTTCACCATAACATTTTTGGTCTTGATTCTTTTCTGACAGTTTTTAGCAGTGTTTTGACAATCGAGAGACATTCTTTCAAAATTTCTAAAAACTTGTATTGGTACTGAGGATTTTTGCACTAGTAGATTATTCTACGAACTCTAGAGCTGAAGTAATTAATTTAAAGCTCCATACCTGATCGGTACTTTTTCACCCATGTATGGTTCTTGTTTCAACACCTCCAAGATCCTGTTCTGCAGAGCTTGAACCCCATAGTCACTAGCTGACCTCGTGTTATCAACAGCATATAGTGGCCTGATAACATGCTCATCATATCTCTTTCCTGAAATGCTCTCCTGGATGTACTTTAGCATTTCCCTGATGTCTTTGAATGGCTTATCAGCATGTGTACCAACAACAAAGACTGGAGGACAGAGGTATGGTGGACACTTTTCCTCGTTTTGCTCCTTTTCCTCCCAGACTTCAGAAGCTTCATCTTTTGTGGGTCGAATACAGTGTACAGAAACTAGCCAGGCCAACAAATTGTCCAAATTTGTCTGATTGGTTGGGTTTTCCAGCTCAATCATGCGAGTCTCGTGTTTGGCATAAGGTTTGGCTTGAGCACTCAGGTCCTTGCTAAGGTTATGCACCAAAACATAAACAGCTCTATGAGAAAGGAACACAGAATGTGAAGCATAATACAGGTTTTGTCCAGCAAAATCCCACACAGATAGAATAACTTCCTTTCCTTTGACGTCATCATTTAATTCCAGACCCTGTAAACACTGCTCAACCTTTTCTGTGACATCATCTAGTGTTAAACCAGCAGGTGCATCAATTATTAACTGGACATCTTGATCAGCTGGCATATCGTTTTGTTTCACATCAATCTCTACTTTGCTGCCCTGGTTGGAATCTGGTGCAGATTCATCTATGGTTGGAGAAGCATCTGATTGCTCAAAACCTTCAGCATCTTCCTGAGGAAGATGAGGAGGAGGAAAAAAAATCAGCATTACTAACCGAAAACGTCACTTATGGCATCCATGTCTGGGGTTTATCCTTTCCCTTATTTCTAACACAATTATTTATTGTCCATAAAAGCGATCAGAATAATCTCTTCCTCTGAACCAAAATCCCATTCTGAGCCTCTGTTCAAATCCCTCAATCTACTTATTTAGCTCAATGATGTTACTGAATTACAGATTCTCTCTTTTGTTTAACAGTGGTCACATAGACTGTTACTTCTCTCTCGAGATTGATATTAGTTTCCGGTACCTTAAAGGGATTTCTTTCAAATTTCCCATGATGACTGCCGTCAATTTATACTTGAGTTCTTCATTTCTTGGGCTGGGCAATAGAAGGTTTGATGAGATCTTTTTAAAAACAAGTATAAGGGAGGCAATGACTAATTCCCAAACAATGCAAACCAAACTTTAATTCTTTCCAGGACAATTAAGTGTGTTTTTTGTATAAATAAACATTGCTAGTCACTTTTATAGTTTTTGCTTGATGCGTAACACATGAAATCAAAAAGTCATGGGCAAATCTTATTGTTAGCCCATCTTCAATCTAGAGGTCACAAATCCCAAAACAGCATGGAAAACGAGACAATTTTTTGCAATAACTGCAGAAATTTTCCTGTGCTCATGGGATAATTTTCATCATCAATAAACAGACAGACTCACGAGTTTATAATTTATGCAATGCGTCAACGAGCGAGAGCAGACCAGTAGGCGCACACACCTCCTTGAAAGGACAGCTGGGAAAATTCCACTTAGCGAGAGTATCGAAGGAGTAGCGGGAAAATTAATTTGAAAATAAACAATTTGCACAGCCTGATTTCTTGATGGCGTGATAAACAAAATTATTTCCATGTGAGTAGGTACTATAAGCAAAGTTGGTAAAATGAACGCAAGACCATACCCCCTAAAAATGTCTTCTGGGGACAGCTAAATTTGCTTCCACCTAGAAAATCTTGATCAATTTCACCTGTCTTATGCCTCACTCTCAGCATGTACACAGGACACCAGTACAAAATTAGGATGTGTTCTCCCTTAGCTTGAACGCAATAAAAATTTGATATTACTTACCCTTCAAATTCTCACCAGGCGAGGACCAGTGAATTTTAGGGAACATAAGCCATATTGGGTGGTATTAACTGAGGCTACATAAAGATTCCTATTGCATGATTGCCTTGTTGACTAGGAATGAACAGATGATGTAAATTTGAAATATGCACTGAGAGAGAGAAGTAACAGTCTATGTGACCACTGTTAAACAAAAGAGAGAATCTGTAATTCAGTAACATCATTGAGCTAAATAAGTAGATTGAGGGATTTGAACAGAGGCTCAGAATGGGATTTTGGTTCAGAGGAAGAGATTATTCTGATCGCTTTTATGGACAATAAATAATTGTGTTAGAAATAAGGGAAAGGATAAACCCCAGACATGGATGCCATAAGTGACGTTTCGGTTAGTAATGCTGATTTTTTTTCCTCCTCCTCATCTTCCTCAGGAAGATGCTGAAGGTTTTGAGCAATCAGATGCTTCTCCAACCATAGATGAATCTGCACCAGATTCCAACCAGGGCAGCAAAGTAGAGATTGATGTGAAACAAAACGATATGCCAGCTGATCAAGATGTCCAGTTAATAATTGATGCACCTGCTGGTTTAACACTAGATGATGTCACAGAAAAGGTTGAGCAGTGTTTACAGGGTCTGGAATTAAATGATGACGTCAAAGGAAAGGAAGTTATTCTATCTGTGTGGGATTTTGCTGGACAAAACCTGTATTATGCTTCACATTCTGTGTTCCTTTCTCATAGAGCTGTTTATGTTTTGGTGCATAACCTTAGCAAGGACCTGAGTGCTCAAGCCAAACCTTATGCCAAACACGAGACTCGCATGATTGAGCTGGAAAACCCAACCAATCAGACAAATTTGGACAATTTGTTGGCCTGGCTAGTTTCTGTACACTGTATTCGACCCACAAAAGATGAAGCTTCTGAAGTCTGGGAGGAAAAGGAGCAAAACGAGGAAAAGTGTCCACCATACCTCTGTCCTCCAGTCTTTGTTGTTGGTACACATGCTGATAAGCCATTCAAAGACATCAGGGAAATGCTAAAGTACATCCAGGAGAGCATTTCAGGAAAGAGATATGATGAGCATGTTATCAGGCCACTATATGCTGTTGATAACACGAGGTCAGCTAGTGACTATGGGGTTCAAGCTCTGCAGAACAGGATCTTGGAGGTGTTGAAACAAGAACCATACATGGGTGAAAAAGTACCGATCAGGTATGGAGCTTTAAAATTAATTACTTCAGCTCTAGAGTTCGTAGAATAATCTACTAGTGCAAAAATCCTCAGTACCAATACAAGTTTTTAGAAATTTTGAAAGAATGTCTCTCGATTGTCAAAACACTGCTAAAAACTGTCAGAAAAGAATCAAGACCAAAAATGTTATGGTGAAGCCTGCTCACTTTTTTTGTTTTTTATTGCCACATAAATTTTAGGCCAACAAAAATTGTGGGCCAATATTTTGATTACCAGTCACCTTGCAACCAGGAAGTCTCGCCACCAAGCAAAGGCTCCTCAGTCATCACCAGATTAAAAATACTAATGATCTAGCAACATTAAACCACAAGCCGTAGAGACTGAAATTTGTTCTACTTTGTTTAGTTCTTGTCAGGTGTGAAGTTGTTTTATCATTTAGTTGAAGCCTTTGAAGAAACACTTTCATTGTACGTAAGCTTCACTGTTGCGTGACAGCTACTGAGCAATTACAACACAATCCGTTCTCAAAGAAATAAACATGTACATGTAGTTAAATAATTATTGTAGAAAGCTATTGTTTCTCGATAGACAACGGAACACGTCTCTTGACACTGAAAAAATGTTGACAATGAAATTTGTAAACAGACAAGCTAACAAACTTATGAGTCAATTGACATTGTAGTCACTCGAACAGCTAATACACCTTGATAACCTTACTTTGGTTTATCTTTTTCTTAATGTTTGGTGGCAAGTTCGTTGGTGGCAAAAATTTCCTGGTGGCAAGGTAACCACATACCAGGATAAGCAAGGGAGGGGGACTTGATTGTTATAATACTGGGAGGTGCAAAATGCTTGTTTTGGGGGTTGACATTTTGTATTCTTGGGACTTATTGGGGTAGAAGTTTTTTAAAAGAGGTGAGGACTTCGTTGGGGGTTCACAAAGAATGTAAACCAGGGTTCTCATTTTATGTCAACAATTGTTCTCACACACCGAATGCCATTTGTCTGCCACACAGGGCAACAGCATTTTATTAACAAACTCAAACTGACTTAATATATAATGACAATAAATGTGACACTACTAGTAAAAACAAAACTTAAGCCTGTAGGTAAAGACTGAGCATCAAGGCTACCAGAGCGAGCAAGGCGCATACGGACTGGCAGAGGGGAGGGTGTGCGGGGAAAGCTGTTGCTTGTATGGCAAGAAACAGAAAAACTGAGTCACGGGACTAACAAGGGCACATGACATCCTAAACTCGGGCCCAGCCCCCCTTCGGTGTGTGAGAACTTCATTTCCCGCCTCTTTCCCAAGCTCAGCCAGCGGGAAAGCCATTTCTCACACACCAAATGCCATTTGTCTGCCACACAAGACCGACAAAGTATAGAGCACAAGATAACAAATTATAGAGTGGAAAATTAAATTGCACACAGCTGATTGCTAAACTTAAATGGGGGTAGCGAAGTTGTCCGCGAGTCTTAAGCTTAAATGTCTCCTCTATAAAGCACAGTCAAAACTTTGAAAAAGTTCGAGTTCCCAAAGTTCACATTCCTGAGACTGAGAAATTGATCCAAATGCATCCTAAAGCAGGAGTGCCTGGAAGACCCTAAGGAGGGTTTCTTCCGTTTCCTGGATGTACATGTTCTTGGCAGACTCTGAACGCCAGCCCCCATGGCGCATGAGCAGTCTGTCGGGGATCGCCGCTGCGGCTGCTGCGGAAGCCCCGCCGGATCTAAGGCTGTGCAGCCCATACTGCTTGGGATGAAGCCCTATGGCTTTCAACTGCTTCCTAAAGAGCTCGCTAGCTCTTGAATAAGACAGCGGTTGCGGGCAGAGGGAAAAACCGTGTTTGGTATGGCATATCTTCCTGAATAAATAGTCGGATTTTTGGTGTCCACCAGCGAGCAAGAACCTTTCCGTCACTGCTACGGGACAAGAAGAAGAATGGCTGCGTGCGACTAGGATAGTAGAACCTTCCCTGAATTGGTCGTTCTTTCCTTTTTGCCAAGGAGATGGACACATGGTCACCGGTTAGAAGCAGATCACAATGCCTCAAATCTTTAAGATCATCCCAGGGAAGGAAGGCCACAAAACCAATGGAAATCAGGCATGTTATCTGGAGTTCGCTGAGGTTGCCGCCGCCAAACTTGTTTACCACTTCCTTGACTTGATCTGCTGTAATGGGCATTTTCCTGTTCTTGGGGTAAGTTCCCAGTATTCTAGTGCATGCCTTGAGCAGTTGTTTCACCAGGGGATGATGGGAGGGGGACGGTAAGCAGGCTTTTTGATGCGCCCAAGCCACCCCAAAGGCTGCTGCTTGGATGGAAGCCAGTGAGTCAGTTGTCTGCAGCAAGTGCACTAAGTACAAGGAAAACTCCGAACCTGTTGTTGGGAGGACTTTGATGCCCCTGGGGCTCTGCCCACTTCTGCCATGCTGAAAAAGCAGCGGAGTATTTCAGTACTTGGAGCCCTGTCCTGAATGATGATGCCAGGTACTGCATCAGCTAGTGAACTTATGTCGGGATGACGGCTGTACCTCAGATTCCTCAGGGTGGGGGCAGCTGGCAAAGAAACATGAAGAAGTATGTTAGATCGCACACTAAGTTCGGAATTGCAAGGGTCAAAATATACTCGCATCCACCAGAAAGAAAACGCCTCTCGCAGGCTGCCAGCGCGCACTGAACAATGAGGCCTTCTGCTGGTTAATGGGTGCCTCTCACAGGCCAGTGCTGCCTCTAGCAGGCCATATGTGCCTCTCACAGGCAGGTGATGCCTCTTGCAGTCCCCAAGTGCCTCTCTTAGGCCCGTAATGCCCCTCACGGGCAACAATACTGCGTGTGGGCCAAATACACAACCATGTCCTCTCGCAGGCAATAAAGCCTCTCACAGGCTAGTATCAACATAGGGCCCTCGTTGGACCATGGAATCTACCCTATGCCACTCTGTAGGCATATAAGTTGGGAGTATGTATCCTGGGGACCCTCACGAACTACGTCCTATGTGCTGTAGTGGAGCCAGAGGAGTCCTTTCAGGCTGAAGTCACCAGAATGGGATTCTGCGAACCTCTGGGATTCGAGGACGGGTAAAAGAGACTTTGAGTGCCAGTACACGGTAGTTTGGCTTTCCACTAAAAATGCAGGCACCTGGTTTTGCTGGGATAAACATATTTGCTGACTGGGGGATGTCCATCCAGTCGAGGACAAATGACTCTGAGTGCCTGCCATCTTTTGTGATGAGCGGCCACCAAGGAGCAGAGGTCCGCAGCGGGATGACAAGCGTCCGGTACTCTTGGCCATGATCCATATATTTAAGCACTCGTGGATCAGCTACGGTGGGGGAAACATCCAGTTGTTTTCCCCTGCCCACTAGAGAGTGAATGCGTCAATGCCTTCAGCAGAGGGGTTAAGCCAGCAACTACAGAAATGAGGAACTTGGCGTGTCTTGAAAGTAGAGAACCTGTCTGTCGATAATGTGGGGCCCCCACAAAATATCCACAGCTGCAAAAATATCTGGGTTAAGCATGTAGTCATCATAGTCCACCTGTCTAGACAGGAAATCAGCCTCGGTGTTTAATTCCCGGGGGATCCACTCAGGTTCAAGACAAATACTGTGCTGTCCACAGAGAGTGTAGATTGCGACAGCCTCGGCGTGCAGTTTTGGGTTTGGGCTTCCCACCTTGAGGATGTTCTCCACGTTGATGTTATCTGTCCTGTGGCATACCGTTTTCACTGAAAGCCTCTGTGCCACTGACAGGAGTACCAGCCTTACGCCCCTGAGCTCCCTCCATGTGGAGCTCTCCCTACTTTCTGTCTCTGACCAGCTGCCT